>NJET01000032.1:139717-151882 GCA_002591415.1 Ophiocordyceps australis | reverse complement strand
AAGAGAATTACAAAAGAAAAGAAGGAATAGGTCCTTGGGGACTAGAGGTAAAGAGATGATGAGTATGGACAAGGAACCCGGTGCGATGGAGGTATAACAAAAGAAAGAGTAAGTAATGGATTCTACATATCAAGATGGAATCAATACATTTATTTCTTGTACAAGCCCAAACCCAGCGAGCAAGAGAATTACAAAAGAAAGGAACAGGTCCCTAGGGACTGGTACTAAAGTAATAATTCGCCCACAAGTAATCATAGTCGTGCACCACGCCCGCCAGCAGGCCCGGCAGCCGCGCGGCAACGCCCCGCACAGCAGGACCCGTGACGCGGGCATAAAAGGCGCCGCGCATGCACCAGCCAGCCATGGCCCAGGCGCGGCGGTGCCATTCGTGGCGCTCGAGGGGGGAGGCGCGGAGGCTCGAGTCGGTGTAGAGGTGGCGGGCGGTGTATTCGAGGGCGAGGGCGAGAAGCCATGGGGACCAGGACGGGGGGGAGCGAGAGCGGGAGGAGGAGGAGGAGGAGGAGGAGGAGCGGGCGAGGGCGAGGGCGTAGATTAGTGGGATTAAGAGGTAGAGTACTTCGCTGGCGTAGGCGGTGCCGGAGAGGCGGTTGACGAGGCGGCGCGGGGGTTTGATATCATCGGCTGTAACGACTCTGTCGAGAAGATAGCCATTTACGCTCTCGGCATCCGGCATCCACGGCAGCTTGAGGCCCGTCCGCGGCATAACCCACTCTCCCTTGTGTTCTTGCTCCTCCTCCTCCTCCTCCTCCTCCCGCCCTCCCGTCTCCCTCTCCGGCAGCGGCGGCCACACGCCACACCGCGCCCTCGTCGCCCTCATCATCACCACCCGACACGCCGCCTTGGCCGCCTCGACAAGCACCACGACGCGCCACCTCGCCCGCTCGCCCCCACGCCGCCGCGCCCCCATCTCCAAAAGCAGCTGCGTATACGACACCACTTGCAGCAGCAGCGCGGCGCGGCGGTACAGACTGCTCGTGCGGGCCCAGTAGCTGGTATACCGCGCCTGCGGGCTCCGTGTAGCGGGACAGGGCGCCGCGCGGGCGAGAATAACATCGTGGTAGAGCGAGAGGAGCTGCACGCTCGAGTGGATAGACTCGGAAGCCATTTCTGCATCGCGGAATCGGCCTGCAAAGTACAAAGTTAGCTGGGGATGTAGAAAATCCTCCCTGGTGCGCTTTTTTAAATGCTTGAGCTTCTAGACGGGCGTGGTGTTTTTGGTCTCGTGGGAAAAGACTGGGGGCGTTGTGGGCGTTTTTTCACCTGGAATTATATACGTCAGACTCCGCAGCGCGCTCTCCATCTGCGACACCTGGCTCGCATTGCGCGTAATGTAATCGTCGTACGCCGCCAGCCACCCAGACGGCATGCTCAGCATCTGCCTCGCCGCCGACGAGCCCGTCATTTTGTTCCTGTCGTCGTCCTGGGGGACTCGCTCGCGCGATACTTGGCCGGGAAATCGTCACTTTGATCTAGAGCGGTTGCGCTCGCCGGGGAGGAGTAGGAGCGCGCGCGCGCAGGTGCGTGTCTTTTTGTTGGGCAAGATTGAGCTTCTTTGCTTGACTCGTCTTTTTTTTTTGTCTTGCTTCAGGGGAGGGTAGAGGTTCAAGGTCGGGAGCACGGATTACGTATCACCTTGGCTCTGGAGCTCCAGTACGCATGCTTACCCTATAGCTTGGCCAAAACTTGTTCAAGAGTAAGGCCAAATTGCAGCTTGCTTTTCCCACCAGGGACAGAAATCGCTTTACAAGATTCACACATTATTGCGCTACAGTCTCGGACCTATTAAAATGTCGGCACGTGGCAATGGCCTGCCCAAATGTCTCTTTTTTACCCGTCATGGTGGCCCATTCACCACCATTGTATTTCAACTCGTAGTCCACAAGGAGCCGCCTATAAAAATCTCACTCACTCTCAACTCCTCTGCCTCCCCCGGGTATGTAGTTGTCACTATTACACAGACAAACCAACAAGAAAAGAAGAAGAAGAAAAGAACGAGATAGAAAAAAAAAAGAAAAAAAGAAAAAAAGATTGAAAAAAAAATTCAAAGCATGGCAAAGCCCGCCTGCTCCAAATCTTTGCCCGACTGCAAAATGGGCCTCCCCTGCATGGGAAAGGGCCAAAAGAGCGGGTTTTCAGCCTCGTCGCCGCCCGTCTTTCCCACCGCGGCTGTACTCTTGTCCTCCTTGCCCCAAGCACACAAAAAGTCCTCGGTGCTGAGATTGGGGGCAAAAAAGTTGAGGCTGCTGGTATACGGCCGCACCAGCTTGTCATACGCCGCCGGCGGCAGCGTAACCGAGTCTGGCCTATCGGCGATATCCAAGCTCACCTTCCACTTCTTGGCCAGGTAGCGCAAGATGTGAAGCGCCTGCTCGGCAAAGTGGTGACAGGGCGCCATTTCCGACAAGTCGGCCACGCCCTGCTGCAGTGCCCGAATGGCTCGGCCGTCTTCAACAACCACTCCTTGCACCTCTTCAGACCCCGCCTTGGGCTCGTCCAAGTCAATCACCGACGTGCCAATGGCCAGGTGCATAATGACCGACGTCAAGACAAAATAGGGCACAAATGACGGTGTCCGTCGAAGCGTGTACAGTCTTGCATACGACCGGAGCAGCGCCTGAATCGCCTCGGCAGCCTGCAGACACACGTCGCGTGGCGATACTGGCGACCCAATAATGCGCAGCTTGATGAGCGGTCGGAAGAGGAGCAAAATGGCGAATTGGTAATACATGCTGTTTGTTTTCACCCCCTCAAGGTCAGCCTAGTCTTGGGGCCATGCATTGCCTGACGTGCTGGTCTCTTACTGCACAAACAAGACGGCTGGCGTAAAGTTGTGGCCCAGGCGAAGCACTTCGGGCACCTGGCCGTACCAGTTGAGATACTGCGTGTAGATGCTCAGCAGCTCCTTGGCCGTCAAGGGCTGGATGGGAGAGTGCAGCACGTATAACGACTGGTGCACCAACTCGCTCAACTCGCAAAAACACTTGTATACAGACCGCACGTTGGACGGCTGCTCGCAGGAACGCTGCAGAGGCGCTCCTGAATAGGCAGCAGCGTCAGTAGAGGCGGCCGCAACCGTCTGCGCGGCTCGAGAGGAGGGAAAATTACCGTCGTCTGTAAAGGGAATCCACAGCGAAGCTTCAACCTCGTCAATAATCAGGGGTTTGGGCGGGAGCTGCAGAAAATTGGAGCTCTGGGGCAGAGACCCAGTTGCTAGAGACCATGCGCTATCCAAGGCAATTTACAGCGGTGAGCAAAGCTTGAGCAAGGCGCCCCCCTCCCCCCCAAAAAAAAGAGGGCGACAGGTTTCGGAAACAAGACTCACTGGTCTAGAGCAAAGGCCCCCCAAAAGGTGGCTGCTTGAACGGCCATTTCGTCCTCGTCACCGGCACCCGAAGGGCGGTGTAGACCCATCTCAATGGCCAAGCGAATGCTCTGGCCGGCATAGTACCAGCTCTCCGAGTCTCGACCACAACTGGCTTCTCTGATGGACATTATTCCCAGCGCTTGGATCGTGGTTAAACTGTAATGAGACGTCTCTTGATGCAAGAGACGAAGAGATTCCTTAAAAAAATGGTCGCCGGATGAATAAGGGTCGTTTGGATTGGCCCGCGTCATGGGCTTCTTGGAGAAGCGGCATCCGAGAGCGAGCAGGGCATTGACAAGCATGGGGGAGCAGAAGCGAGGACAGCCTGCCTGAAAGTCGCGCAGGAAATGCGACTTGCTGAGCGAGGCAAACGTGGGATACTCCCAGCAAAAGTAGAGGGCCAAGAGATGCTGCACCAGGTTGCCGTCGCGCGTCACGTCGGTCCATATTTCAGCCGGGGCATTGGGGCCCGTGGCTGGCCAGGGAGACAAAATCTCTTCAAGGCCGCGGCAGTTGGGCGTTGGCTCGTCGCTCATGCTGGCCGAGGGCGTATTCTCGGTCCACGGCTTGAGCTGGGGCTGCGGCGACGGCTGCATGGCCGGCGACCAATTCATCATTTCCGCCTGCGAGTTGCTGCGCGTCGAGGCGGCGTTGCTGCGGCTCGACATTTGCCAGGGACTCGTCTGGCCAATGTCGCTGCGCATGGCGGATTGCTGGGCCGACACGGCACCGACGCCTTCGACGGCTAGGCTGAGGGGTGCCAGCGGCGGACTGGGAGCACCAATCGAGGCATAGGGTGCGGCAGCGGTAGGGACTTGCAAGGGCGCCAGGCTGGTCAGAGGCTCCATTTCGCCGCCCACCAGCTGAGACAGGGCAGGCAAAGGACCGCTTCCTGCCGGGCCGAGGGCGTCGAGCCAGTCGGCAATCTTCTCAACCGGCTGGCCCGTTCGAAGCTGGCGGTAGACGCTGTCGCCCGTGAGGGGCCGTGAGAGGGCTGTGATGACGGCATCGCTGACACGCTGCTTGGCACGCAGCGACTCGATTTCATTGCGCAGCGTGTCCTTGGACTGGCGGACGGGGATCTGATAGACGCACTCGACTTCCTTTTGCAGCTTGCAGCGCCCGCACGGCTTCTCGCCATCGCACTAGAGGGCATTCAGCAGACAGGCAGCGGCCAAGCCTTGCCCATGCACCCTGCTCACCTTGGCGCGCTTCTTGCGGCATTCGTTGCAGGCATTGGGCGTCACGTTGCCCAGCCCGCGCCGCCGCTTGGAGCCGCTGGGCTGGCTCGACTGGGCCGGAGCCGCTGCCGGCGCCGAGGCCGACGAAGCAGCCTGGAGCTGCTCCGACTGAGTCTGGGGCGTCGGTGCGGTGGCGGGGCCCTGAGGCGTGTTGCTTGTGCTGGGCTGGCTGGGCCCGGACGGCGTCTGGCTGCTGCTGTCGGCCTCCATGCCCAAGGCGATTCAATCTCGTCGTCGTGTTGCTAGAGCGTCGTGGGCGCCTAGACATAGTGTGTAGTGGTCAAGATGGCACGTCGCTTGCAGCTGCAAAGCCATACATCGGCCTGACAAGGCTGTTTACATAAGGATTCTGGTTCGGGCAATCAGACGAATATGATGGCTCAAACCCCAGCCAAATGGGGCGCAGCCACAGCAAGCTGCCAAACCTCTGCACCAGACTCGACGATGCAAGCAAGAGGCCAAGCTGGTCCGCAGTGGAGACGAGGCACAATGGCGCATCTGATTCAGGCCAGACCGACTCCGACACGACGCAGATATCCACTGACGGGCATTATGGAGCCGCAGTGGTGCGAATATGGCCTCAGCTGCGTCTGCAAAACCATCATGGTAGGGCGAGGATCAAGTCGCGTCTCTTGTCGCTCGCTGCACTCTTTTAACCCGAGGTTGTATGCTTAGCGCTTCGCTAATAGCCCAGTACCTCGCCCCAAGCTCAATTCCCCCCCTGCGCCCAGGTGCCTCACTATGCTTCCTTGTGGCCCGGTACTACACCGGAGAATGTTGCCCTCCCCTGTCAAATGTCTCGCCACACGCCTTGAGCAGCCAATGTCAGGGTCCGGCTCGTGTGCACATCATGATAGGCCCTTGTCGCAATTGGCACCCCATTCTTGGCAAGGCCCAAGTCGTACTACAGGCTCGCATTCCTACGCAACTGCCACCACCCCATGCCAACCTTTGCCTGCAGTCTTCCCCATTATGTTTGCCAGCCCTCTGCAAGCCACTACTACTAGTAGTAGCCAGTAGCTGCAGACACCAGCCAAGACTCGGAGGAGCTCGCAGTAGTAACTACTAGTAGTAGAGAGTAGCTAGCAGTAGTAACTACAAGTAGTAGAGAGTAGTAACTACTAGTAGTACCTACTAGTAGGCAGCAGTAGTAGTCCAGTTAGGTGGCAGCAGTCCATCTAGGTGCCAGCAGTTAATCAAGTAGTAATGCCATGCCAACCACGACTGTTGCAATTTACAAACAAGCCTCTTCCACATGCCCCCCACCCCTTCTTCCTACACATGCTACAAGTGCGCGCATTGATCCAACGGCTTATGCTAATTACATCCAGCAACAAACCACCATCTATACCTCGATTCAGCAACTAATGGTGTCATATCCCTCCACAGACCTTTCCCCAGACCTTTCCCCAGACCTTTCCCCAGACCTTTCCCCAGACCTTCCCCCAGGCCTTGCCCCCATCAAAACCCTCTTCTGGGCGAACGCGCCCAGTCCACAGGACTCATATACCGCTCATTCTTCTTGGGACTCCGCCGAACAGGACTAGCGTTGGCTGCTGTGCCCAGGTTGAGCGGCAGCGCATCACTATTAATGTCTTGCCCCGTCAAGGCTCGACGCTCCGTCTGAGGCGTCTGCACTGGCACCAGCATGTAGCCTGCCGTCTCCGGTGCTGTGCTGCCTGCGACAGTCTTGGCTCGAGGAGTTGCTGGCGAGCGCACTCGTCGGCCGAAATTGCTCACAATGGAGGCCATGAGTGTGAGCAAGACCATGACAAGAGCCTGTTATACACATGAGTCTTGAAAAGCCACATCTAGTTTTCCAAACACAGCACTCACCCATGCCTTGAGACTCATTGTTCCTGCGAATTCGTTGAGAATCTCAGCCACCTGCTTGGCCGTCACCTTGATACTAGAAATGGACCCAGGGTTCTGCACCATGCAGTCGTACCATTGCTCGCACATGATCCTCAGAGCGGGTCGATCCCGTTTTGAGCACTCATTCATGGTATACTGCGTCTGGCACTCCGTCATTTTGCTCATGAGCTCCGTTCTGGCGAGATCGTTTGCGACTGAGAGGTCGTTGCGCACAGTACTGACTACAGACCAGCCAATAAATGAAAGGCCCGTGACGAGAGCGAACTTGGAACAAAACACAAGCCATCGCAACAGGTGATCTGGTGTGTTGGGGTACTTGTTGAGTATATGAAGAAATGCTTCCACTATGCCTCGACTTGGCTTGCCACCTCGTGGGCCAGCACCAGAGTCGGCGCCCGAATTCCATTCATCGCTCTCTTGTGTGCCATGGATGCGACCAGGAGCACCAACATCCTTGTCGTAGGCTTGCCGCTTTCTACTCCTCGCCCCGATTGGCAAATGTCTGTATGCCGCTATCTCCCCCTTGCCAGGCGTATGTTTTCTGACTGCCTGCCCTTGCCTGGAGTAGCGCGACGTCTTGTCAATCTTTGAGGGAGCTATGGGCCCGTCAAGCATCGCTCCAGGCCTCCATTCCCCTTCAGGAGTGTCGGGCGGGTCTTCAGATGCCTCCGTCAACGAAGGGCTGTATTCAGATAGCATGTCGTCGTCAAAGGGCTTTCTTGGAGTTGTAAAGGCGGGGTTTCGGAATGGAGACGCGGGCTGTTGCAATGGTGTCTGTTGAGGCTGAAGCTGTGGTTGATGATGTTGTGGAGGGCGGAAAAGGGGTGTCGAGGGCGCTGCCGCAGCAGCAAAGGAACGAAACGGCGGTGCTGGCAAGACTGTTGGTCAATCGAGGGGTCCTTGATGCAGAATAAAATGCTGAGCAACGCTTACCCGTTGATGCGGCGCGCTTGGCAGCTTGGGCAAAGGGACTCGTGCCATCTGTAGGTGCTGGGCCGTCAAACTTCCAGTCCATATGGCCCTCAGTGCCGCGTGAAGCCATTGCCGTGGTTGACACTTTTCTAGGGTCGAATGCGATTAGACGTCGTCAACAATCCCATGGCAAGGCCAAAGTAAACAAAGCCGCGGTGGGGCCTGGCAGATTTCCCCTTGTACTAAACAAGAGGACACCAGGGGGACACGGGGAAGAAATGTAGCAGCACACGTCGAGTGCAAGACGTCTTTGAGACGGGGTAGAGAGTCGAGTTCGTCGCGTGCAAAGGCTGCCACTAGAAATGCCCTGATGGTTTCCCTCGTCTCCTATATTAGTACTTTTGCTTTGCAACAGCCACTTTTCACTTTCCCGTCATGCGCGAGGGTCAATCAATGTATGTACTAACAGTAGCAGTGTTACTCTTGCTTATGTCATCCGATTTACTTTACCCTGAAAATACTGTTAGTCACCTACCTTGGAGGTAATGCTAGCTAGCTTCTTTGCAGCCGCTGCACGACAAACTTCTATTTCTTCAGTCACTTTGGAAACAGACACGGTACGCTTGGTTTGACCGTCATCCTCGCATTTTTTTTTCTCACGCGCCTTCATCTGCCCACCTCGTCTCCAAGTGGCAACTGCTGGGCAAAGCCGCCGTCTATTCCCGGAATCGGTAGCTCCAATCCTTTTGCAAATTAAACGAGTTGAAACAAGTCTACAAGATTCAAGCATGTCCGACATGGGGCCACCCGCCAGTCCGGCGGCGGACGAGCTTGGGCTTGGCGACGAGCCTGTTGACGATGGTCAACAAGGAGAATACGAAGATGGCGTGGCTGCTGCCGACTCGGATCGCGAATCAGACATGCTTTCCGAAATTGACGAAAATCAGTTCGAGGACTACGATCCCGAGACGGCAAACATTGAAGATCGGCCAGTAGAAATCGACGAGGACATTGCGCGCACTCTCAAGGCAACGAAGCGGAAGCGTGCCGATGGGGACGCGCCAAAGAAGCCGAGAGAAGGCCGCCGGGAAAAGAAGAGGCGAGACCACGACCAGGATATCCCCATGGACCAAGATGTCGAAGCCGAGGCGGCCAAGATGCCAAGGCGGTCGAGAAGAGCTCCAGAGGGAGAGAGACGGCGGGCCAAGGCCAATACGCCTCCTGAGCAGGAAAAGGAGGAGGATTTGAGCCCAGAGGAACGGAGGAGACGTGCCATTGACCGTGCACTGGATGCTGCGATTAAAAAACCGGGCGGCGGCAAGCGCAGACGCAAGGACGAGATTGTAAGTGGGCTCGAGGTGCAGGCTCGACGCAAGCAAGGCACTGACTGTACACCAAGGACCTCGAGGACGAGATTGACGAACAGCTGGCAAACCTCAAGGTGCAGATGGAGCGGGCTTGCCAGGCGGATAACACTGCACGCGAATCGGGCCAGCCCGCGTTGCACAAGCTCAAACTGCTTCCGGATGTAACGGGCATTTTGAACCGCAACAATGTGCAGCACGCGGTGCTGGACCCCGACACCAACTTTTTACAACACGTCAAGTTTTTTCTTGAGCCGCTCAATGATGGGTCATTGCCGGCATACAACATACAGCGAGACATTTTCATGGCGCTGACGCGTCTCAACATTGAAAAGGAGGCACTTTTGAGCAGTGGCATTGGCAAAGTGGTTCTCTTTTACACGCGCAGCAGGAAACCGGAGCCGGTGATTAAGCGCATGGCGGAGCGTCTGCTGGGAGAATGGAGCAGACCGATTCTCAAGCGGACCGACGACTACAAGAAGCGGCATGTTGAGACGCGCGAGTTTGATCACCAGTGGGTTTCGGTGGCTCTCGACTTGCGGCTTGATGATGGACTGACGCGCTGCTACAGGGCTGCCAAGATGGCACAGCGACAAAAGAGCCAGCTCAATCTGACGCAACGGCCGGTCCAATCTGCGCGTGACGCGTTTCTGGCGCCACAGGGAGGTAACAATCAGGCGAGAATGGCTAGTCTGCCGTCGAGTTACACCATTGCGCCCAAGAGCACGTTTGACGGATCGCGGAGCCAGGACCACCGACCGCTTGGGGCGAGTGGCATGGAGGCGTTTAGGCGCATGACGCAAAAGACAAAGAAGCGTGCCTGAGGCGACAACGGTTGACATGATGCACAGGGCGCCACCTAGGAGGCGGGCAAGGAGCGACGCAGCGACACAAGGACGAGACAATGGCATGGCTGCCTTGTGTGCCCAAAGCTAGGCACCAAGAGGGGCCAATGGGACGCAGGGTGGGAAACAAGGGCGCAGGCGCGCAAAGAGACATGGGGAATTAAATGAGGAATACCGACGGCCTGCAAAGGATGGGACATGTGTGGTTGGGGCGGACGATATCCTGTTTGGGCCAACAGGCTTGACGTCAAGCGACGCAGCTGAGTGGAGCATGTTGGACGGTGGCGCCGCTGTGGGATGGATGGCTTTGATGGGGAAAGGCTTGCCATGGACAAACGAGGCCACCAGGGCATGGATTTAATTATTTTTCTATTTAATGGGGTGGAGGGAGGGTGGCATGGCGGATGGATGATTTGCGTCTAGCAGGCAGGTAGTGATGGGTCTTGCTCGGCTTTTCAGGCTTGCAGTTTTATATCCGGCATGCCGCTGTGCGTCGCGTCGGGTTTCACATGAAGCAAAGCTGAGCTATCTCGAGGATAGCCGCTCCCGCCGGGGTAAATGGAGCCAATGGCAGGGCGAGATGCTGAAGCATTAGACTCAGCACCTCGGGCTCGCCTGGGAATTATGACGTTGACCACCTTTTATTTTTTTATTTTTTTAACCCTTGACCGAGTAGTATTTTTTTTTTGTTGCGCGAGCAGGTGCATTATCCGGCCCTGTCTGCAGCCTTTGAACCCCTTGAGAGGCAAAAGGCGATGTAGTAAGAGTGCATGCAACACTTGGACTGTTTAAACCAACCACGTCTTTGCCATCTTGTCCTACATTTTGGATAATTTGGTCCTACATTTTCTGGATATTTTCCTTTATATTTTGGCCATTTTCTTCTTCTTCTTTACATTCAAGGCATTCCCGCGACCCTGCCTCTCTCCCGCTCTCTCCAGCTTTTGCATCAAGGTACGCCGTCTGCGAAAAGAAGAAGAAAAAAGAAGAGAAAAGGCCTCCATGTTGCATGCGGCCATGGCTTGAGACTCTTGTCTTGATGATTGCTTTGGTGCATTTTTGCGTCAGCGTCGGTTTTTCCCTTGCGCCGTTGCTGTTGCACGACAGTAAGCGCGTCTCGACCTTTGTTCTCCGTCTTGTGCGCACGAGGCGGCAAAGATGCCATGCCATGTCATGCGCACCGGGGCGCGTGTGGCCGTCGGTCCCTTTGTGCCTGACTGTGGCTTTTGAGGGAGCGGGGAGAAATGGGAGGTGGTGATTTGAACCAAGTGGCGGCGCCTTGGCCCCAATTACTCTTCTTGTTGCCTCTTGTTTTTGCCGAGTCTCTTGATAATGTTGACGATGGCGACTGACAAGCCTGAAGCGGGAAACAGACGCAGACGCAGAAACAAGAGCAGAAGCGCAAGCAGAAACAAGAGCAGAGCCCCTGGGTTGCACAGCATCCACAGAAATCATTTGGCGACTTGGTCTCGGCCGCCTCACCACCATCCATCCCCCATCCGGTCTCACCCACACTCCAAGCTACTAGTAACCGAAAACGGGCAAAGAACAACGTTGTCCCCTTTGACGCGCCTTTTTATTTTGGGGGCCGTGTTTGGTTTTGCCACCAGTTTGTCCAGCACTACAAGGACGGATGCGCCCGGCGCCGACTATTTGCTTGGAGCTGCAGAGCCGCCGCTTGCTGCAGTCTTGCTTTATATCCTGAGCGCGACGCTTGGCGACGCCGATAAAGAACTCCCTTCCCCCTCCCAAAAAAAAAAACACCCTCCGACCTTGTAGCCGTGCCGCCGGTTTTCATCTTGACCCAGCCTCAAGAGCTTCCATTCACAAGCCACATCGCGCGAGCAGCGTGCGTCGCGGCCAACAATGAACGGGGTCAATAGTCACAAGATGCTGGGGTCCGAGACGAGCTCCAACGGAAGCACCATGATGGCCAAGAAGCGCAAGAAGGAGGTTCGGCCCATCATGACGACGGACAAGGCGGAGGAGCTGGTGTCGAGACTGGGACATGCAGGGTATGTTTATTTTTTATTTTTTTTATTCTTGTCCGTGTCGATTTCTTGTTTGGCTTGGGCGTGGCTGTTTTGAGCCGACTCTGTCTCTCTTGTCGGCTATGCTTGCGGAGCGACGCTTCCGTTTACGGCTGCTGGGTAATAAGTGGCTCGTGGAAAATGGCCTGCCCAAGTGGCTGTTGAGCCCCTCTGGCGCTTGGCGAGCATTGGCCAGTGGCTTGTTGAGTCGTCTTGCCGGCTTTGCTAGTTGGCTGGTGAGCCCTTTAGCGGCCAGTTGGGCGCTCGAGTATAGTGGCTCTTGCGCATTACCTGCAAAATGGCGCTCTCGAGCAACATGACTTTGCACTCTAGCAATGCGCGCGAGGACAAAGCCAAAAAAAAAAAAAAGGCGAGGGCCTCGACTTTTGCCTCGTGACACCCAGACCTTGTTGCCAAAGGGGGGGCCTGGGCCAGTCGACTGACTGCTTGGGCTGGCCTCGTGGTTGGGCTGAGGGCAGGGTCTTTTTTTCCCCTCGCGCCAAAAAAAAAAAA
>NJET01000032.1:83071-136267 GCA_002591415.1 Ophiocordyceps australis | reverse complement strand
GGTATATATGAAGTGAAAATGGGTGAGTATATAAAGAACGAGGTAGGGGGGCTGGGAATGGTATATAGAAGGTGTGTGGCATTGGGTGGGATGGGTAAAGCAAAGTAGTGAAAAAGTTTTTGTGTTGAGGAAAAGAGTTGGGCGCGCATTGAGGGTGTTTTTTTGTAGACTGCGTGGATATGCATTGTTTTGTCCTTTTTACGAGTGGAATTTACTTGGAGTAGGGAAACGCGAGATTTTAAAACGAGAGAGCTAGACATGAGTCTTGTTGATGGCAGCCAAGCAGGCCATCATTGATGGATGCCTATTATTCTACTTTGTCACCATGAGGCTGCCCCGTGCGAGCAAGACTAGGGCAAGAAGGTCTAGGGGAAATGCTTGGCTGCATGTGTTTCTAGTCTAGGAGTAGGGACCGAGGAAGCATTTGGGGACGCCTTTGGGGCAGGTAAAGTGAGAAGGTGGTTGTCGTGGGCGAGCTTGCTTGAGCTCCATTTCGTATTCGTCTATTTGGTCTGTTTCTTGAATTTGGTTTGCGTCGTGTCTTGGAGAAGCTGCTTCAATATGGTTTGCGTCGTGTCTTGGAGAAGCTGCTTCAATTTGGTTTTCGTCTTGTCTTTGGTGTGCTTCGTGTGCCTCTTGCCTATGGCGTGCTTCTTGTACTTGGTGTCGGTGGTATGCTTGCTGTCTTTGGTGTGCTTCTTGTGCTTCTAGTCTTTGGCCAGGAGTCGGCGTTTGCGTTTCGACTGCAGTCTGTACTTGAGCTGGCCCATGGCCCAGAACCTCTCTATTCATATTGAAGCACATTGGATCCTCTTGAACCAACATGCAGACACGTAAAGAGTCCTTGGAAACAACAATGCCAAAAATCTCAAATGGTTCGCGGGAGCCAAAAACCGTGCCGTCAACCACATCAAACGTGGTGTGCTTCTTCTTGCCCGGGACGTGAATGTCACTGTATAGTTGGATATGGCCCTTTACAGCCATGGGTCTCTTTCCCCCTGGCGGTGCGTCCTTGTTCCATTCCCAGGTAAAGAGGACCGGCGCGCCGTTGTAGAGGCCTTGACGAATACGAAGCTGAACCTCTGATCCCTGGCTAGCCCAGTGGGGGTGTCTGAGGGTGCCGTAAAACGTCGAGTTGAAAAAGTAGAATACCCCCTTGCCTTGGCCCTCAAAAATGGCTCTTCCATGCTCGTGTGCCGTCGACTCTGCCACCAAGACGTGTGCTTTACCAGGATCAAGGGGTTTGCTAACAGGGACCTCTTGTAACCTTTTATGGTAGACTTCAATCACTTTTTCTCCAAATGCCTCGGCAATACTATGAAGCATGACGACATAGGCGGGCTCAGTAACCTTGGCAACTATGAATACATCACGCGCCACCGACTCAACGCAGTCTGCGAGGGATGCCCAAAAGAGTGCCGCTTCGCCTTCCACGGCGGCAAAGAGGGACCGCTCAAAAGAGTAGATTGTTCCAAGACCAGGGACGTATTCCACGGCCGAGTGCCATAGCGCCTCGAAATCTGTAAAGAACTGATGTCGAGTTAGCAACTCTAGTTTGGAGATTGGGTATGAAGTTTACGTGCTGTAGCATGTGTTTTGGCGGCAAAAATGGCCAAATTGATTAGCAGGACGCGAGTAGAAAAGAACATTTTCACGTTGGTGTTGCAAGACGACTAGAAATCTTTTGTCTTTTTTTTTGGTTTTTGTGTTTTGGGTTTTGGGTTCTTTGGGTTTTGGTTTTTTGTAAAAAAAAGACTTGAAACGGTTGGTGGTTTTCCAGACGGGAAAATCAAGAGTGTCTATATAGCCATTTCTGTAAAGCTGGCTTCTTGCAACAGCAACATGTCCTCATAACTACCCACTTTGATATGCCGCGTACAGTGTAAAGCCTCAAAATCCAAACGCCGGCGATTAGTAAAGTTGCACACAAGTCGCTTGGCTCGTCACAAATCCAGTAATGTCCGTCGCTAGAGATTGCGACTTTTAGTCAAAAGTTTGTCCAAGGAGAATTTCTTTGACAAACCCAACAGAAAAACTAACGAGATAAAGTTACCTAATGTATTATATGTTGGAATATCTATATCGTCGACAAGCAACTAGCATCAGGAACATTCCAATTCGCATAAAAAAGCTTCGTACAAAGGGCAACATGGCTCCTTTTTCTACATTTTATATAGCAGCTGGCAACCTTGGTAGAGTTGTATACTTGTGTCGATATAATTGCTTCAACAAAAGAGTATACTAGCCATGCTATACTTGGCTACACAGGATCTATCCGAGCATAAGCTTCCTTTTTACTTTGTAAAACTTTATCTATTTTGAGAAGAATTTGACTACACTTTGAGTAGCAAGATTTATAGATTTAGACACCCTCCTACTTATAAACTTTGCGTCTTGCTCAAGTTTTTTGATTCAAATTACCAAAGATTTAACACGTGCTATAAACCTTGGTTCAAAGACTGTCGTTGAAGGGCTCAAGCTTTTATAATGGAGCACGTCCCGATGGGGGGGCAAGTTGGCAAGAGGCTAATCGATCCACAAGGCGGTCGTCAAGGAGTCGGCCGCATTGTATAATGCATGTCTATATATACAGGTTATTAATGTTGGATAACTAGCCTCCTCCGCGTCAATGACGGAGCCTTGTTTGCAGCCGAGATGCAGAGTACCTATATATTCCCCATGTATTCCAGGAGTCCTTGTCAAGGTCAAGCCGAGATACTCTAGCGAATCAAAGAGCATGAAACCTTGTTAGGTGGCTGAATAACGCTGGTTGAAAAAAAGGTGTTCTGGCCTCATGGGGGAAATTTTGAGGATTTGAGTAGACGGGATATGGCTCCTAGATGCTCCGAGAGTTGCATAATATACAGCTAAATCGTCATTCCAAACCACCCCATGTCATTTACCATTTACGTCATGAGTAGCGGTCATAAGTGGCGGGGCATCCCATATTTGGGAGTGTTGGCCCGGCTAATTACTTTTGAGGAGCAAATTGGAAAATTCGAGGCCAACCATCACAACCACAAGCCTACATCATCTCCTTGATGCAACTTGGTAGTGAATGCCAAGTCTGGTGGGGCCACGCTCCCGCATTGATCGACGGTCCTGCCCGGAGAGAGGTTCGAGCCGTGGCATAAAAGTTGATTGAAAAGTTGGCCAAGGAGCCGCATAACAGGGCCAGGCGACCTGGAATGCGCGGCAATGACGAGAAATGTCCAGAGCCCAAAAATGAGGCGGGAATACCAGGCAAGCGAGTCCCTATAGCGTATACTAGATGCTATAATAGTTTACGCTTCGAAAAGAGAAGAGCAACGTAAAGGGACTATTCCTCAAGTAGACTTTGACCTTTGTCAAGGCGTCTAAAAATTGGCTAATGAGACACGTTTAATTTTAGAATAGAGTATTGCTAATCGCATAGTCACCGAGTACTAATCGTATAGTAACCTATAATTTTAAAGTACTATAGGGCGGAATCTATTTACTAGAGGTATCTTTCTAGCTCTAAAATCGCTACGTAAAAAATATTATTTATATCGCTAGCTTTAGTAAGGTCTAGGAAGGTCTAGCAGGCTCTAGTAAGGTCTGGCAAGGCCTTATAGGCTCTGGCAAGGTCTGGCTGGCTTTGGCTGGCTTTTAATGGCTCTGAATGGCTCTGGCAAGGTCTGGCAAGGTCTCACAGGCTCTGGCTGGCTCTGGCTGGCTCTGGCTAGCTCTGGCAAGGTCTGAAAAGGTCTGGAAGGTCTGGCTAGTTGGAAGGTCTAGCTAGTTGGAAGGTCTAGGTATATAGCGGGGATTTTTTTTCCGGAAAGGTACCTAAAAATTCGAGTTACTGTACGATTAGCAACACTCTTAGAATATAGAAACAAGTTTCACATTCCAGGTACATAATGTTCCCAGTTTACCATGAGCCAAACTCCAGGCGGCCGCTCGCCTATTGGCTCAGTGCCGCTAAACACCATGGGCATGCGCAACTCCAAGATGACTGATACAGCGTACAAAAGAGTCCCTTGATCGCCCGTGAATAGTGGGAAACTACAAGCAATACCTTCTCTGTCCAAACACCACCTTCCATGGAGACACATGTATATATCTCCGTCCCCGAGCAAGGTAAACATGATCCTGCCAAACGCGCCGCCCCACCTATCAGCCTTGTCTTTCAACTCGATTATGTCGCTGATTCTGCCATTCATCGACATGCGGGCTCGTAGCTCTTCGAACAACAAGATACGTCTATAGGATCGCCAATCAACCAGGTGAAAGGCTGTCTTGTTGATATATCCGGGAGGGTAATCCATGAAGCGTTCTGGTACCGACAAACTCAGAGTATCAGGTCTTACCATCAACGCCCCTAGATAACTCATAAAGTCTTGAAACTGCGATATCCGGAAGCCAGGTATCTGGGGCCAACAGACTTCTAGCCTTTGGTGGGCTGCCTTTTCGAACCATATCCAACGAAACTTGGTCGTGGAGTGCAAGCCAAGCCAGTACTCTTGCGTTATGAGATTTGCCACATCGGTACGGTTTAGACCCTCGGCTTCTATTAGGGTCTCTATCATGTCATCGGGCAGCACATGTGAAATGTCATCTCCGATATGATTCAAGTTGCACCCTACTGTGCAGGGGGGGTTACACACAAATCCGCGAGTGCGCATTTCCTCTGTTTTAGGCTTGAAGAGCGCACATTTATGAAAAAATCTATCGTCATGGTCTAGAGCGACAACAAGCGGCTTTTTGAACGGGTGTTGAAGGCTCTCGGGGCAGTTGGCTGTTAATCGGTGGAAGAGCGCTCTATCCGTCGCGCCGCCAACCGGCCAGAGGTGTCCTATCGAGGGTGGACCAAACTTTAGTCGCCAGATAGGTGTACCGACGGCCAAACTAACGAATTCTAGCGCGACAAGAAAACGCGACACTAATGCCATGGTGGCAGTC
Organism: Ophiocordyceps australis; assembly: GCA_002591415.1. NCBI lineage: Eukaryota > Fungi > Ascomycota > Sordariomycetes > Hypocreales > Ophiocordycipitaceae > Ophiocordyceps > Ophiocordyceps australis. The sequence goes on along the minus strand of NJET01000032.1, from coordinate 131,341 downwards.
CACTTTGTAACGCTGGCTGTGAGTTTATAGGTGGAAAAGCTGTTGAGTGATGAGTAGATTTGTTTTGTAGACATGTTGAGGTCGGCATTCTCTTTTTATATTCCAAAAGACTTTCATCCAATAAAACAAAACCTCTTAATAATCAAAGAATAATATATTTGACCAAAAGTTTCGTCAACATGTCGCGTGTTATAAACATTTGTCTTTTTAGAAATTATCTTTTCTTCCTGCTCTTCCTATTCACAAAGCCTAGAGTCTCGTTAATCATCTTATAGTAAAGTTAGATTAATGATTAATCTATGCCATTTGAAAAAGAATAACAACTTGTAGTGGCATAGCTGTTTGGCTTTACCTAAGTCTAGGAATCTATAGCTTGATAACTACTAATAGCTTCAAGACTAGGTAAGTAGTATTACGAATATATAGTGCTTAATTATCGTCTTTTCAACTATTATAGTAGGCGCTTATAGTGGCAAAAAGTATAATAAAGTCCGACTATTCGAAGCCGCTATGGAGATGACTTTACTTGATACATTTCTAGCTGCCACGCAAACGACGAGCTTCTATACTAGAGTTTTATGTGCAGAAATAATTAAATCTTGGATGGTGTCATCTAGTATATTTTACACAAACTGCATTTCATGCTTTTGCTTTATGCATTACTATTTGTCTATATACTCAATTTTTTGCTTCTCAATATATTAGTGCCGCGTAATCTAATTTGCATCGCTAAATCTAATTAACTAGTCTGCCAGACCTTGCCAGCCAGCCTGCAAGAGTCATCGAGTTACGCCGATGCCGATTGAATTGCACGATGCGAGTACTTTTACAATATATATAGGGCTTATATTAATTGGCAGTCCAACCGAGCATACAAAGAAAAGGAGAAAAATGTCATGTACAAATAGTAATACTCTTGTTAGAATGCCAAACTTTATTACTTTATGTGAAATGCTGTTCTAGCGGGGCACTCTATTTTTGCACGTATTTTTCTAACAGCTTCTTTATATTCTTTACAAGATGCATCTGGCCTATATAAACTCTGGACTATTAGTATATAACCCGCCTCTAGTGCATCCATAGGTCCCCATAGAGTCTCGTGACGTCTTTAGAGTAGACGGCGGGGGGGCGTTAGAGGTGCAACGTTGGTGGTGACATGCCGCTTGTGTTTGGGAGTTGCCGACAAGATGAGCCCTACGTAGTATTGACGGCAGACGCCGAGTTTTTAATCCGAGATGCTTCGGATTATAGGTGCATTGAAGTAAAGGACTTACGCGTGCCATGCTAGTCTGAGCAAAGCATCATCCGCTCGTCCGAGGAGGACGACTCATAAATTGCTACCCATACAAGGAAATAACTATCCATGTGATGAGCATCGATTACAGACATGCTTGTATGGGGAGCAGTCGACTAGTGATTTAATATAGCAACTTTATTCGAGCCACGCTGATGTCAACGTGGCCTAGCTTGCAGAGCAGCAAAATGGCTTCTTCTTCTACTCTTGCAATAATACAAGTCTGCCTGAGATTCCATCAAGACTTAACCTCCATGTCTCCGGATGCCATACCCACTTATACTGCCGCAGCCTTACGGGCAGATGACTCCCGCGCCAGCGTGGAGATCCTAAGCATACGAAAAGTCGCTGAATACCAAAAACGGGATACTCCCAAGTGGCGATCCCTTACTAGTAAAGTACTAGTAACTCAAATAGCTCTAGGTATAAACATGGTAATGCCCATCAAGATTGCCACGTTGCGTTTATTTTCTTTTTAACCTTTCCATACCGCATATTCTTGACCAAACTATACAACTCTATCTTTCCTATTGCCTTGTACCGATACCTACGCTCGATTCATCGCTTTACATTCCATTCGTCCCAAAATGCCTGTATTAATGATTATAAGAATGGTCAAAATGATTAAGAGACTTGCTGGAAGAGACAGTGAGGATGGAGATCCGAACGCGAGGCCACCAAGAAGCCGACGGTCGAGCAGGTCAAGCAGATCAAGCAGCCGACACTCACGCCGGCGTCAGAGAAGACGCTCTCGCAACCGCTAGCCTTGCCGTCTTGCGCTTGACATTTGCCACGGCAGATTTGGCCTCTGGTATGCATTGTTGGAGTGACGAGTAGCATCAAGGCAAAGGCAAGGATGGGGGCTATAAAAGACATTACAAACACTGCGGATTTGACAATAGCTCTTGATTCTTATCTATGCAGGCAATGGGGGTAAATGAGCAAAGAGGTTGATGAGCGGCCAAACAGTACGAGTCAACATTAGCAGCCGGCGTGGCAGCTTGGCTACTCCTGCGGTCTTCTCTACTGCTCCTACTCAGTGACTAGTCTACAAACGGCAACTACAGATTATATGTAGATACTTTTTGAGTGTTAAAAGTGGATTCATATACAGTAGAAAGTTACAGCTCAAATCGCACAAAGAGAATCAAGCATAATGAAACGACATGGTTACTCTTATCGAGGGTGCACAACGCTTATGGGCTGGTATGTGTGCTCTATTTCCAGAGACATCAGACAGAGTCGGAGGAGGTAACCCACTCGGGGTGTGACATGACGCTGCCGGGGCCGCGTCTGTGGTTCACCATTTGGATCCTTCTCATTACTCTCTCGGCTGTAATTCTCCTTGTAGACTAGGGTTTTATTATAGTTGACTTTCTACAACAGGAAAGGGCTCTTTCGAGGTGTCTTTTGTTCCGAATGTTCCTTGTTTCGGACTACCATGGCTAGCTTGGCTACCTCGACCGACTCTCTTCCTTAAAGTACCCAATTCTAGAAAGGAAGCTTTACCAAGGTGGAAATTGACACGACCATGGAATTACTCGGCACTGAATAATTATCCACGACTGACAACGGAGTCGAACTCGAATGAATGAATGAGCTTCGCCCATATAAGGCGTACATGGTTATAACCGACTTCTTCGAGTCGTTTGCAGGTTTGCTTGAATAAATCGCCAAGACAGGAGATGATATATTCGACTACATCGAGCATGAGTCGTCTATTGTCGCAGTAGCCTATAGTGTCGACTGCTTGGAAGTTGAAATAGCTAGCCAATGCATCCGCGCACTGGTTGATTTCCTACGTAGCTGGGTGGGCCTGTGCGAGAGAGCTGCCGAGGCCAAGATAAAGACTGCCAGAAGAGAAATTTTGATGGCCATTTGGCAGGTTCACTCAAAGGAAAGTCAAGGCAGACGAGCTTCTCAATGCGAACACGTTGCTCGATTCCTTTTTAGGACGGACAAGGGCTTTGTTATGCGGAGAGACAGGGCGAACAATGAGGGCGCAAGAGTAAACGCGAGTGAGTAAAGATGAGAGTAATGGGCTTTGTTGCACTTGAAATGACTGCGTGGACCAATGCGTTTATATGCCATGGATTTGCTTTCTAGAGGATAAATCATGGATGATGAAGAATTTACAAATCTGCATAATGACTCTTGATGCCTCTAAAGCAAACTCAAAAAGAAGCGCAGTAAAATTTGGCGTTTAATAACATGTCTAGCATGTCCAACTGCCATTTTTCCATACACCTTTTAGTTCACTTGTTTTCGTAAATAAAGGCTGGACACGATTGGAGCATTAGCCGCTTCTGCATGGCTACATGTGGATTTAGACTTTGATGAGAATAAAATTGGCTGACTTTTGGATACATCCAGCAACAACATTGCCTTGTCTAGATGACTCTTTGCTACGCTTCCTACCTGGCCCTCACCACCCCACCTTTTAGTCTCTACTTTGTTTCTACTGGGGACATTGCCCTAGATGAACTAGGAGTCACAAATTAAATGCTCCATTTAGAATGTTGAATCCCTCTCATGTGCTCACTTGGAGCGAATCGGTGGCAGTGGCGGTGTCGGTAGTCAAGCAGCCATAATGGCCATTATCAACCTCTGCGAAATGAAAGCATCTGCCACACTTGGTTGTAAATTTTCTGGATCCAAAAAACACGCTTCACGGTATGGTCTGCTTTAATGTGAGCGCTGCATCGACTGAGCAAGGGGGCATCTTGGCCACTATCGCGGTAAGAGTAAATGAAACATCATGATGGTGTGTCTAATCGTACAAACTCTAGCAAGCAATGCATGCCGAAACCTAAATACCTATTGATTGTGTTTGTAGACGACGCAATCTGGACCATTTTGATCGCACCGGAACAAAGCGATTCATCGCAGCACGTGCACGTATAAAGACAATGCCATCATCGTTAAAGGATGGACCACAATCGCTGTCTTAACATCAGCCTAACAAGTCTTTTCGGACAGGAAGCGTTGAAGCCTTACAGGCATGAGCTTGGCATGATATTGTTGATGCCAAACCAGGGTTGCACTTCATAAGCAATCTCCCATGGAGGTGCATCAGCCGACACGAGGCAGCCGTCGTGTTCAGGATCGCTCCTCGATAAAGCCGACCAAGAGGCTGAGAAGGGAAAGGTACAAACGACCTTTGTGTCGTCATCGTGGAGACTAGACGCCTCAAGGTAGTATATATTGAGATCGCGTCTGTCCCCTCGATGGAGACTCCGTCGCATTCGCGCGTGATCGTCACCTTGTGCCCAGACGGCGTTGATGGTTAGGTCGACGAGTTTTAGAGAAAACCGAATATTAGGCCTCTGATAAAAGCTAGTAGCTTGACGAAATACGGATGTAATATCCGTTTTGCGTCGAAACTTGGTCGTGTATTAGCCTTTATACACTTGTGTACCTATACGAGCTTCCACGCCAAGTGTGTCCTGGAAAGAATGTTCAATACTTACCCTTTGAGCTGCAGGGCTCGTTTCTGATGCGGCGAGGACGTGTATAAATACGTCAATGATGATTGGACCCGCTAATAATCCCTTGACGAGAACAGATTTGATTGCGGGCCAGTGATGAGTAGTAGAATGAGTTAAACAATCGCAGACGGGGCGAAACTCGTGAGGTTGTATATGGATTCGCGAAGGCGTTGGCCACGACCCACAAGTGGTCATGAATGAGAAATCCGGACGCCTCACTTCGATACGTTCATTGACGCTAAGCTTGCCAGTTTCACACTGGCTACGAAACCTGCCCAACGAGCCCTGAATATGTAGTAGCTCGCGATAACACGGGACGACTTGGCAGTGAGTTTTCGCGATTTCTTCAGCTTCAATGGAGCTAATAACACTGGTAGCACTTCCGTCGAGCGGTACCAGGCGGTTTTTTGCGAGTCCGTCATGCGTCTTCTTGATCCCGTCCTCGCTCAAGTCTAGGTTGTGCACTCTGCCTCGGAGCATCAGTCTACTACTAGCATTTTTCCTTCCTCGTGTCAAGTTTGTACACATGGCTTACCTGCCATCTTTGTCTTCTACCATCCAGCCTTGTATTGCCACCGCAAGAGCCTCATAGTTTGGATTCGGGCCGGCGACAAGACAGCCGTCTTGATGAGGCTCCCCGAGTTGCCAATATCTCCATCTAGGAGACCCAAAAGCCTCAGTGCAATAGACTTTGGTCTCGCGATTGATAGGTCTGCTAAAAGGCGAAGTTGCGTCGTCGACAAGGTAAATATTGAGGTCACGATTATCTCCCATGTAGAGGGATTGCCGCATGCGAGCATTATCTTCTCCAAGTGCCCACTTGGCGTTGATTGTAAGGTCAATACCTTTGATAAGAAATTGAATCTCGGCCGCCTCGAAATGGTCAAATAACTGAGAAAACTCTCTTTCTATAGCACCCCGACTATGAAACTAAGATATAAAGAGTCAATATTCGAAACCTGTTTATGAAAGCTCAAGACATGAAAAAAAAACATTTTACCTTCTGAGCTCGGGGACTCTTCTTCGTAGCTGTAATAATATGTAAAAACACATCGATGTAGACTCTCTTTAAACCTTCTTGCTGCCTCAACACCTCGTCTGTCGCGGGCTGATATGAAGTAGGCCTGGCATTTAGACAGTCGCAAACTGGGTGATATTTGCTTGGTGAGATTTCAAGACTAGTGCGATTCTAAATACTCTTCCCGCATCAGAGTTTGTAGCAGTGGGGATGCGAATAGGGTAATGTTCAAGTGTTTATATACCATTGCTGTCTTTTCAACACTCAAGTCTCCAGACTTGCACTGGCGGAAAAGTTGACCAAGCGACCCTTGGGACTCCAAAACTTCCTGGTAGAATGGAAGATTGTTACAGTGCTTGGGAATCGAGGCCACGTCGAGGCATTCGCATACTGGGCGGTAATCATCAGGTGATAGTATCACAGTTGGCTCAGATCCCTCGCCTTTAGTACCGCATTTGGGGTTGGAGGTTAATAGCCTCGCTGAGACTTTGGTGCCTGTAGTACCGTTTTTAAAGTCCCCTGAAGCACAATGACTAGCCAAAGAATCAATAGATTTCTTCAGGTGCACGAGGTCGTTGAAGCAGTCAAGTCGAGCACAATCGTAGATTGAAGGTAGAGCGGCCAAGGCGAGTCCAATAAGGCTGGCTGCTAGAAAATTAATAAATATGAGGTCTTTCATTCTTGCCAACAAGAAAGGACAATACAAGGCTCATAAAGGCCAATTTTAGTACACAGACAATGTCAGAGGAGATAGTCGATGCAAATATCGTCTTTAGGAGCTCAAAATAAAATAGGAGAATATTAAGCTCTAATGAAAAAAAGGCTCGAGATTATAAATGTCCGTGCATGCCCTTTATCAAATAGTTATATGTCTCTAGTTGAGATTTACTAATAATTCTGGCTGGGCTGGCTATGCAAAAACAAAAGTTATGATATTTCAAAGATTAATATCTCTGCTTTTGGTTTCCCGTCTACAGGTCTCGCTAAAAGGCCTTATTAGCGCGCTATTTTAAACTGATATCTTTTGCCTCTAGTAGGGCCGTTAGGAGTAGGATTTTAATCTACAAAGGTTAATCCCAAATATCAGCCCATGCCTATTAACACTATATACTCTACTTATATATACTTGCATTCCATGTAATTACTATATTCTTATATTAAACTCATAGACTAAAAATATATAGTTAAGCTACCTAACTATATATAAACTATATAAGAGAATTTCCTCCTAGTATCTAAGTATTTAAAAATTATTAATATAAGTAGATCCATGGGTCTAAAAGGAATATGGAGCTAAGAATCCAGACATTCTAGAGGTTTCGTCCTATGGATCCTAATAGTAAAACTAGGCATGGATAGAACCAATCATCTCTATATATAAGTATAAGAAAGTATGTGTTTTACTATAGGCCTTAATCTTATATTATAAGTACTTATTGTTTTATTTTTAAACTAGTTATACTTCTTGCTGTTTTGATTAGAGCAGACATAATATATATAGGTCTAAAAACCGACTTTTTATTTATTTCTCTATGCCACTCTAGGGAGTAGAGTAATATAGAGGGATTTATTAAAAGAGCTGGTTTTTAAGTAGTATAACTTACTTCTAAGAATAATATATCGTACGATAAAGATAAGGCTTTTATATAAAGTCTTATTACTCAAGAGAGTTTTTAAATGCCGCTTTCAATATTAAGCTATTTTCTGTAAATACTTAATAAAAAAGTTATATTAAAGTAATTTATATTGACTATAACGTAATATTTACTATTATCCAAAGCTTCAAATTCCTGATATCTATTAGAAGTCGTTTAATAAACTCGTAATTTTTCTTTTAATAATATAATACCGAGACTATAGAGCTACTACGTCGAAATACCTAGTGATTAAAAACCAAGCTAGCATGTCACACTTGTAGAATAGTGCCTATACTGAAAAGTAGACAAAGTGAGGTATCGGGCAGAAAAGCAAGAAGTGCAGGGATAACATTTATAAGAGTATGGCGCTGCGCGGCAGTACTTCACATAGCTATATATGAAAGTAGAAGGCTTTTTCACCATGACATCAAGTTCAAAGCACGCAATTTGCTAGCGGGCAGCATTTACAGCAACACCTTTTTATTATAACAAGTTCATCAACGTATACTGCCCATTGTCAAATACTTACCAAAACCTTTCTGACACGAGATGTATCCTCGTGGTATCTTAGTTGTCCTATCCTGGATATCACTCCATGTACTTTTATGGCCGAGGCCAGGCCTTGCTAGTCCAACACCCGCTAAAGTTCATCCAAAAATACTCTATCGCTGCGAAAAGCGTAGTCCAGAGGAGATCAAGTCTCAATACGGATTTCTGCCACCAATCAACCCGGCGCCTCGCGATAGATACCGCATAAATGACCATTACATGCGCACGTTTGGTAAATATGGCGCCCCGATTTCACCGTATATTTCAACCATGAGGGACCCTCAAGTCGCGGTCACCGCTGGTCAAATGTTGCCTTTAGAGAACGATGGCAGTGCTTTGTATCTCTATAAAATCCACGCGACGCCAAATTTCATCAGCTTGGACGAGTCTCTATTCGGTTCCATGCCACTGGACATGTCGATGGAGTATGATGCGTTGGGGGGGATTTACTGGGATCAGGTCCTCGGCTGGCTACAGATTCCCAAAGGCGTTACTGGAGGGTCTATCGGAGAAATATTGAAAAACCCAGAAAAAACTTTCATTTCCAATCCAGATTACAATAAAAGGTTCGATCTATACTCGGCTAGCCCCGGACAGCCACAGCTCAACATAGAGGACGAGGACTGGGCCCATGGAATGACGGCATACGATAGGGCTTTATCATTCATGAATCGGCCGGAAGTAAAATTCTCTGTAGGATGGATGGGTAATTTTCCACTCGTCGAGGGCCCCAACGACCACAAATTGGCAGCAAAAAGAGACAGGGGGGCCCGAGATGCTCAGATGATGGCTGAACACGCTGAATCTTACGCATCGAAGGCCGAAGCCGCACTCAAGTCAGCCGAACGCGTGAAAAACCCCCAAACCGCCCTGGCTGAAGCAAACAAAGCGCATGAAGCAGCAGAGACTGCAGTACAATACACTAGAATGGTCTTCAACCTATGTCAAGAATATATAACCATCGAGAAAAAAGTATATGACGCGGCGTTAAGTTTTATGAAACGAGCAAGAACCGCAGCCGACAAGTCTTCAAAAATAGCAAACACCAAAGCTGCCAAGGTCTACAGAAAAGAAGCTGAACAGCTTGCAAAGAGGAAAGATTTGGAATCCAAAACCCTAGCCAAGGAATATGTTCGCTTCATCGGTACTTTGAAGCGTCAAGTGGAGGCCAAGTTGGAAGTCAAGCTTCAGGTCAAAGAGAGAATAGCAGCTTATGGCAGTTATTTTGTAAGCTCTAACTCCCTTAAATCCGGTGCCGACCTTTTCTGGGGAAAGGGACGGGAAAATCGGTTCACGGCATTTGCTCGAGAAAATGCTTTTTTGGGAGGGCAAATCCAATCCCTGATGGATAGTGTTGAAACTCTTTCCAGTGAATACGACAAGGCCCACAAAGCTCTGGATAAAGCTGGAATACAAATAGACGCGAACGAGGCTACGGCGGTAGATGTACCAGAAGTTCAAACCCATAAAGACGATGTCATGGACGCAGCGAAAATGGACCCAAGCGTCCTTCAAAATTGGGTTTCTATCCAAGAAAAAACACAGCAGGAGATTAAAAAAGCACACGAGACGATTTCGGAGACCGATTCTATAAAAGTAGCCCACGCCGCTGCCGATAAGGCTAGAAGGGCGCTTACCGAGATCACAGGGGCTGTGAGAACGCTGGCGCATTTTATGAATGCTGACTCGAATCTTCCGACTGAGGCTTTTGAATCGATGCAGCGCCACATGGCTGAATCCAGGATTAAAACGGCTCAAATAATCGCAAGGGAGGCAAGAAAAACCCTTGACGACTTTATTGATACCTCGGTGGCAACGTCAAGCAAGGCGGAAAATGGCGCCGAAGCAAACAAAGAAGCATCAGAACTAGCACATGTGTCACAAGAGTTTGGAACTTTTGCACTACAATCAGCAAATGAAATGCAAGGCAAGACCAAGGCCAAGGATCTCATCAATCAAGCGTTGGAAGCGGCAAAAAAAGACTCACAGTCTCCAGAACTGGACAACGCAGCCAATGAAATAGGTCTCATTCGACTCAAATCGCGGGAGACGATTCAGGACGCATTAAACAAGGAACTAGAGGTACTTGGCTTCGAGATAGAAATTATGGAGCCAAATGTTTCCCCGTTGAACGTGGGAACTATGATAATGGAGGAAGAGGCCTTCATGGCCAAAACAGTGGATGAAACGCTCAGCAACGAGGATAGGCAAAGCCAAAAGCAGAAACTCCGGGACCTGCAGGAAATTGAAACTGAGATAAAACAAGAGGCAAGGAGGCAACAAGTCCTAGAGGAGACGAGGACTAAAATGAGAGATTCGTGGAATTCGCAAGAGGCAGTAAGAGAACAAGAAGCTGCGAAAGAAATAGCAGACGGCGGACACACTATGATTTCGAACATTGGCTCAGCCCTGTCAAGCTTCTTACCTATAATCCCCGCTGTTAGAATGGCCAAGAGCGCGTTGCGAGGCATCAAGAAAGCTGCAGGATCAAGAGTACCACCAGCATCAGCACGGCCCGCGAGACTCAACAAGAGCAAAGAGTTTTCCCAGCAATTGAAGGAAACACTCCATGTAGCTCCAGAACCAATCGCGGGCCCATCTAACCCCTCGCCTGCTGTGAAGTCACCTAAACAAGTCACCAGGGTGCTCGACAGAGTGAAGCAGAGCTTTCGCAAGCAAAAGACTAACTATGAGCTGTTGCAAGATCTAGAAGAGATAATCGTCCCCTCGGGGGAGCCGGGAGTCGCGGTCCCGCCCGTGAGGAGTCGCCAAAACTCAAAAGCCTCTACAAGTAGGTCGTCGAGCAAGAAGAAGGAGGGACCGCTGCCTGCATCGCGATAAATAATGCCAAGAGATGGTTTTTGAATATCTGTATGCTAGTAAGGATAGTCTCTTGTAGCACCAAATCGGCCCATGAACGCCCTATTTCAGACTGAGGTTGTTGTGGCAAAGGGGTTCATGTCCTCAAAGATGCGGGGCATGGAAATCTTTCTTGTTAGTCTCGACTAGATGCCCAAGCAGTGCTTGCTAGTCATGGAATATAAACCTGTCGACGTCGAGGTTTACAAATCACGCCTACATGAAAAGATGCTAGAGCCATGTTGTCTGCCAAGAAAAAAGGTTCAAAAATATTACTCTGCCATTGTAATAAACAATAAAACTAGCCACTCAATCCTTGATCATCTCATCTCTGAGATGGGTGTTGTTTCAAACCTCTTCGCACAAGAGGCCTTGTCCTGCCTATAACAATGTTATTAGAAGCTAGAGAAGCGATGCCCCAGGGGTCATCAAGACTTACAATGGGATAGCCACAGCACTGGGCGCTTTTGCCATTTTTGGCACAAATGGCCTTGAAGCTAGCCGCATCGGTTGGAGGCATGTTTGCTGTGAGGCAAGTGTTAGAAGACGTGGCGTTTAGCAGGACTCTGGGTACTTGCGTTTTTTGCAGTTGATACTAGCGCCAATAAAGTCGACGTCGCAGCACTGGGGGCTGGATTGAAGCTGCGAGGGGCAGACGTTTTTCTGCGCCAGAGCACAGGTAGCCAGGGCGAGAATGGCGATGAACTTCATGGTAAAAGGTGAGAGCCTTGGCCGGGAAATGATTAAAGTAGTGGGCTGCCTTGGTCAAGGAAATGATTAAAGTAGTGGGCTGATGAGGAAGTGAATGAGTAGTAGTAGATTTGAACAAGAACTGGGCATTTTATATCTCAAGACGACTTGGTCTACAACAAGTTTACCGAGTTGATTAAAAGAGTAAATGACTGTGTCTCTCTTTTTGCGAGGTTGCATGATATATGGCAAACAGTTTCTGGATCAGAGCCACACGTAGAAATCAAGGCAGGTCATTTCAATATACAGATGAATTGCCAGTGACTATACAAGTTGAGATTTGCTTCTTGTTACACACGGCATATTGTCTTGCTCTTTTGATGACTGTTTTGACAATGTTTGCCAAAGGGCACCAGACCAGTCAACCAAATGTCTTGCCGATGGAGCCATTCATTCGAGAGCGCCACTCTGCTTGGTGAAATAGCTCACACCATCTTTTATAATAGTCCAGATACGTCTCGCTACCTGTCAGAGGGATTTTGGCGCCGAGAATAGCGTCGCAGACATTAATTACACATGCTGTGCAGGATTGCAAGTAGAGACTATCCATGACGAGCTTCGCGGTAGGAAATGGCCGTCTGTCGGGACGTTGTTTGATGCGGCAATGTTTAATCTCTCTTACAAAACAGCCCCTTGGGTTTTTGTCTCGCGGCTCAAGTTTGCCATGGCCAAACATTAGTCTTTGTAAACAATACATTGGCAATTCGAAATAGCATTGCGCGAGGAGCACATGGCTCAAGGTCTCATGATATCGTTGCTTAGTGTTCTAAAAAAGCCGGAGCTTATCCTAAAAATCTAAATCCCTATCAATATATATTAACATGGATTAAGGCTTGTATTAATTAATCAATTTAGCATTCCGCTAGGCCGCGTTTATGCGGCAAGATTGCAACTTTGGAGTGGTAATACAAGTTTGACTGTTTGCACGAGATCCGGCCATTGCTCGCATCATGTATCCATATTCTTGAGGCCGGTGGCTTACAAGGCCCACGCACTCAATTTATTTGCGGGCATGTTTCCATTGCTACGAGTCTCTAGATGTAGCTACGTCTCTGCGCTCGATTTTCCAACTTTAATTTACAAAGCAAAATATACTTCCTAATCGGGACATGTGCATATATTGCAAAGTATGTGGAATTGAGAAATTTTGAGAGGGTGCTAAAAAGGGTATTTTGAGTCGGGGCTTGGAAAAGGCATTCATTGCTTGCTGCATTCTAGCTATAAATCCATGACCCTTTGTTTTGTCCGCAATTTGCAATCCTTGCACCGACCGTTATATGCCGGCGTTGGTTTTGTTACTCTCGCGGCGCACTAGTATTACGCCTGGATATAATAAATTCAGTGTGTAGGGTTTCCAACTCGCAGCCCTAGGAAATTTGGAAACGTGCAAATAATAGTCGGATATCGTGCGACTCTATTAATAGCGGAGCATCTTTCAACATTATCAAATAGTAACAGTAGGCTAGTCGTTACGTTCCCAGTCCTGTTATACCTAGGACAGTCTGTTGGCAAATATTCGACAGGTTACAATGTGGATGCTACAAGCCAAGTTCAATAGAATGCAGGACCGCCACGACATGTTTTATTTCTCAACCCTATATCCAGTCCATCTTGTCTTGTCTCCACCAAGCCGTCCTAAGGAATATAGTCTTCAACACACTTCATCTTTAAGCATTCGGCGCAGGCCGGAATTCTTCCCCCATTCCATTCAAGGCATCTTCAAAGGCCGCGGGATCCGGAACAAAGACCCTGTCAGAATCCTTGAGATTAAGATTGTCTATCTTTGCACCCGTCGTGCCCCTGGACTCAATACGAGGTGCAGCCAAAGCCCTAGCGATATAAAATTAGCCTTGTTAAATAAATTGAGATGAAGTGCGTGGCGTGTTTACTCGTTGCGAGTGGAAAGCATCTTGGTCGCATCATCGACTGGGGCGGGCCTAGCTGCGGCCAGCGCAGCCATGGCGACAAGCATAGAAACCGCCTTCATTTTAACGATTTGGCCTTGAGAGATTTTTTTTTTAATATAAAGCGTTGATACTTGAGTATGCAGTATTGAAACAAGAGTTGCAATGATGAAAAACCTCGAGAGGCCACCAACTAGCATAATATATAGATAAATTTCAAAGCAGGAAATAACCAGGATGATCAATAATGCCGAGTCAAGCGTAAAACTAGGAAATAACTAGCTTGTATCAAGAATCAGGTTCGCGCGACAATAGCGCCGATTATTCAGGTCCTAGCCTAGTCTCGATACTTGTCATTGGCGCGTTTGCGTTCTTCATCCCTGGTCGCATGCATGATTGGCGTGTTTTGTACGCTGAGCGAGACAATTAAAATGGCACATGGAAGCCTATTGTGACGCATTGCGAGTATGGCGACAGGGTGTTTGAATCGTCTGTTCGAAGCGACAAGGTGGAGACTTGGCCACGGCAGTTGTTTAGAGGGATTATAGGGCAAGGTGATGCGCAAGGCGATTTACCCTGCATCAGACTATGTCTAGGCGATGTAGGTTGGCGACTTGGATGAAGAGCAGAAATCACTTTGGCCATGCTTGACATGATTAAGTAAAAGTTGACAATTCATCTTGTCAAGGCCTTTGTGATGTAGTCTTTACCAAGGTATTACTAATCGTATAGTAGTAGGATAATATTCGAAGCACTACTTCCAACTCTAGATGAACAATACAAGGCTGTTTGCACCATGTTATTATAGCTGGCTTTGGCTGCTCCGGCGGACTAGCATGTCTTGATGCATCCATTCAAAATGCCATTTCTACCAAATTCTCAACCACAGCCATTCAAAATGCCACTTCTACTAAATTCTCAACCACAGCCAATCCAAAAAAAAAAAAAAAAACCCCAAGTGCAATCAATCTCTAAAGCAAATCTTCAACTCAACCCGCACCGCAAATGAACAAAAAAACCACCATCTTTGTCCCCCACGCCATTCACAACACGTTTCCAAACCTCGCTTCCCACTCACCCTAAAAACCTCCAAAACCTCTTCCCATTCTCTACCCGTTCCTAAACATGCATCTCCCACCCTCCTCTGCCGTCTAGTACTTAAATCATCACTTCCTCTCGCTCTCATCCCCATCCTCTTCAACCAACCTACTAACCAAGCCTTCAGAAACCAAACCAACAAAGCTTTCAGAAACCAAAACTAACCTTTCAGCAAACTTTTTACCCCAAACACTACACCACTACATCTCAAAAACTTCATCATGGCAAAGGGTCCTCAAACTTTTGAACTCGCCACCTTGGCACCTGTCAAGGGCGAGCGCCCCTTGCCTCCTCGCAAGCCCAGCCTCTTTGACCAGGTCCGCAGCAAGGATGGCCCGAATCCTCCTGCCAGCAAGCCTAGCAAGGAGGATTATCCTAACCTCGAGGTCAAGAAGACCCAGTAGGGGAGGGGACAAGACTTGGTTCTCTCGCCCCTTGGCCGGCACTTTTCCTGAAAAGTTGCCAAATACTAACCCCATCATGACCGAGATGGCTCTTGGTCTAGCTAGGAGCCTTTTCACATCTAGAATAATAAAAAAATTCTCACCATAATAAAAACCCTCTCCTTGCAATGTGAAACTTGAAATTAAAATGAATCTCATGAATCTCATAAGACCCCTGCCTAACAAGACTCTTTGTCCCTAAGCCACGGCTTCCTCCCGTCTCAAAACAAAAAAAGACACTTTAGGCCACGCTTTTCCATTCCACTCCAATAATACAAACGCTAATATAAAAGGGGTCCGTCCACCAGACAAGACCCAACACCAAAAACACCAAAGCTATATATCCCACATTATCGAAACCCCAAGTCGAGATCTATCTTGAAAGAAATGGCACATCTTTGCTACTCCTGAACAGGCGTGATCTCATAGCCAATCAAAACTTCTGTACACGTCCCCTCCCAGCCTCGTGTTCCCGCTGCACTCAGCATGAAGCGACTCGTGGCATCCACGTACAAGCCCGAAATGACACCTGCGCGCGGCGGGCCCGGAATGACGAGAAATGGAACGTGGTGCTTGTAGGAGCGCGAGTCTCTCAAGTCGTAGAGGCGCATAATGTCGTATGAAGCGCTTTTTTGCTCGTCAGCCTCGAGACGACCTCTTAGACAAAGATGCAAATCAAAAGAAAAGACAAGATGCAAATCAAAAAAAAAAAAGAGTCCTCACCACACCAAGTGCCGCCCATTCACCATGGGCTTGAGCGCACTCACCGCCCCGCTGCCCCCCGGCAGCTTGAGCGTCCTGTCCGGCTCCCACCCGCGCCGCGCCCGCCGCACGTCAAACTCCTCCACCGTGCCGTTGCGCCGCCCAGCATACACCACGTTGCCGTCGGGACTCCACGCCGCGCTCATGCACCACGGCGGCACGCCCGCCCGAGTGCCAATGCGCGCCACGGGAGTCGCCACCCGCCGGTCCCAGATGCGAATTGTGCCGTCAATGGCAGACGACAAAAATGTCGTGGCCGACACTTGGCTCGGGTCGTAATGCTGCTGCGGTGCTGGGGCATAGCCTTGACTCGTCTGCTGCGGTGAGCCCGACTGCGAGGGCGACGTGGAGCGCTTCAACACCTCCTTGCTCTCTGGCCACAATGAGTCTTGCTGCGATGCCGAGGGCGCTGGCTGTGCAGGTTCGTCTGCGCCCGGCTGGGCTGCCCCCGGGGGCTCGGGGACAGCCTGGCCTTGGGCTGCCTCGCCGCCAGTCCTGGCAGACGACTCAAGGTCGAGCTCCATCTTTTCAGAAAACTCGTCATTCGTGCCAAACTGGCTGCTGTCCTTGGCCGTGCCCAGGTCCCCCATGGCCATTTGCTCCTCCTCGTGCCCTCCCATCATGTCCATTCCCGAGCCAAAGTTGTCGTCATCGTGGCCAAAGGGCTGCTCGCCCGTCGTCTCGCCAAAAAGACTGCCGGCGTCGCTACCGCCAAACAAGCTTTCGTGAGCGGGCGAGGGCTCTCCGTCACGCATCGGGCCCGCTTCTTCAAACCCGTTGCCTCCTCCATTCTCCAGCCCACCATCGCCCGCGCTGTAGAGGCCACGGGCCCGTCGCAGGCCATTGTTGGCAGACATGGTGCTGCTGGCCGGCGGCGGCTCATCAGCCTCTGCCGATATCGGCGCTCCACTGGCCGGCCGCAGCTCAATCGAGGATATCTGCCCGCCAATGCCGTCAAAGCTTCGCTTCACCAGGCCCGTGTTGAGGTCCCAGTCCAGAATCGCCTTGTCCCAGCTGCCGCTCAGCACGCTCTTTTCGTCGGGCGCCAGCGTCAGCACGCTAACAGCGTTGCTATGTCGCTGTAGGCAGCATATCTTCTTGCCCTCGTCGTGCCGCACGCTCTGCAGATTGATGCCGCCCGACTCAAGGCCAGAGAGTAGCCACAGCGCGGCCGAGTGCACTGCCAGCGAGTAAACAGGCGATAGAACCTGCTCGTGCTCGCCGCCCACGCCCCCAGTGCTGTTGCGGCCTACCGGCTCTTCATTCTCCCAGTATGACATGAGGACCCCAGCCTTAGTCACGCTGTCAACAAACGGATGCCTCTGAGCAACCGTCAGGGCTAGCTTTCCGTTTATTGTGCTCGGTCCGTCGTATTTGCGAATGTAGCCATCTGACCCTCCCGTCATAAAGTACCTCAAGTCGGGCGTAATGGCCATGGCATTGATGCTCGTTGCTTGCGGTGCCGCCATTGTCGGCACAATATCGTACGTCTTGGCCGTCAGAGCCTCGGGTCGCAAGCTGGGCCACCGGCTGGCCGTCGTGGCTGATGTTGAAGACACTAGAGCGGGAACCGGCCCAGCAGCCATCTTGGCCTGCGAGGTCGACTGGTCGCCACTCGACGTGTTTTGCGTGCCTTCGTCCCCCACGTCTTCTCCCTCGGCATAAGTATCGCCTTCTTCTTCATCGTAATCGTCATTGTTGGCCTCGTCCGCCTCGTGGTCGTTTTCCTCGTCCATTCCTTCGTCGCCTCCATTCTCGCGATCCGACTCGCCCGAGCTCGCTGAGAAGCGGTCTTCGTCATCCATCTTTGCAACAAATCAGCCTCAATCAGTCGTCTGCCAACTCTTGTTGATATCAAGCAGATGATGTCGCGTCAAATCGGGAGCCGTGTCCAATTTGTCTCGTCCTTGACGCCCAGTATACAGCAGCGCGTCGAGTGAGCAATAGTAGCGTCTGTCATTACAAAGCCAAATATAGAATACGAGCGCGCATTCATCGCCAAGGTGCAGCACGATGCCCAAAAAAAAAAATTTGCCTTGGCGCTACAGCTTTGTTCTCTCAGACTTTTTCGCGTCTTTTACCTCCCCAATAAGGCAATCAGCTTGGCCACTTGACTCAACTACCACATTTCTTACATAATCCACTCTTACTGCTGCTACTTCGCAAAAAGGCATGCGCTTCTCTCCCTCACTGCAACCAACAAACTGAGTTATAAAACACTAACCACTAGCAAGAAGCAAACGTCTTTATCTTTTCGAAAGAGTATTGCTAATCGTACAACACATCCATTTTTTCCGGTACCATGGGTCAGAAATAGTTAGCACAGCCAGCCAGTGTCCCTTCCATGCAAGCATTTCACCACAGCCATATTCGCGCCCCCCAAAAGGCCGCTTCACAGCAAGCTCTCATCACTACAAGGCGCAACCCGTCTAGAGCCATTTGCGTCAATGACAGTCTTGACAAATTTCTGGCAAATCTCGGGTCCGTCTCCGTCGCGCTCAACTATATTCTCTTTTTGGAGCTCTCTGCGCTTCTCGTCATTTGCCGAGACTGCATCCAGGCGCCACAAGTCTTGCAACGTGGTGGTAGTAGCCGTCGAGTCCACTTGGGGCTTTGTTGAGGCTGAGTCGGGGGAGAAGGAGATGAGCAAGTCTTGTTCCTCATCCAAGTCGTCCACAAGCTTTTCCTCAGGCTCCAAGGTTGGCTTTTTATTTGCACCAGCACCAGCATCCTCACCAAACAAAAACCTACGAGAACCTCTGTCCATAATGGCATCGCTGGTCTCGTACTGCATGCGCTGTGCGTCTTTCTTGAGACTAGAAGCCACTGAAGTGTCAGGTGTCCGGAGGCTTTGCTTGGTTGTGTGTGCTGACCTTGGTGGCGAGGGGCCAAATCCTTCAGCCTTGCTCAACATCTGAATCGCCTGTGGTGTTTTGATTTGTGGACTTGAAGCTCCATAAATTGCACACATGCAGCTATGCGAGCTCCTTGAATCATGACATGACGCCGTACACTGCTTGCCATGACGACACAAGCCAGTGCATCTCGCCTCGGAACCCCTTTGTGGAATGCGCTGCCAGTCGCTGGGCCGCGACACCTTGACTTGATTCTTGTGAGTCGCGCACCCAACAGGCAAAAACGGTCCGAGGCGGTTCCGAAAAGCCTCGCATACCCGGTTCCACGTCTTGAAGCTCTTTACAGTCGACAAGGCATTGTTCATGTTGCCAAAAATATAAAGACCACACCTGGCACGGCTCATTGCCACAACTGCTCGGTTCTCGTCAGCCAAAAACCCAACCCTGCCCCGACCGCCGTCGCTTCCGGGGCCTCGCACAAGCGAGAGCAAAATGACATCGTTTTCTTCCCCCTGAAATCCATCAATGGTGCGAACCGAACGCTCAAAGTCAAAACGGGCAAGGTTTGGGTGGCTCTTGAGCTTCCTCTGTATCAGGGCAACTTGACCACTGTAGTATGCCAGCACCGTGATGCGGCTTGGCGACATGCCATGCTGAATCAAGTAACCGACGAAGCCAACAATCATGTCGGCTTCCTCCGTGTTTACAAACGAACACCCAACTGTCTGACTCTGTTCCCATTGGTGATCAAACCACCAGAGGCGTCTCGAACTCATGCCCGGCACCAGAGGTAGCTCCTTGACGCTAGCATGGTCTTGGATATGAGGATAGAAAGACTGCATCACCCGCCGGAGAGCCGGAGCCATGCGTCGTTGGACGCGCAACGAGCAAAAAGGCACCTCGAGCTTGACCATTCTCTCAAATAGGGAAATGTCGATTCGATGTGGGCTTCTGCTGAGCTCCCAAACGTCAACGCTAGGTATCAATTGTTGGTGGTCTCCAACCAAGACAAGTTGCTCGATGCAAGGCATCAATCCTGCCACGATACTGCCTTCGCGCACCTCTGCCGCCTCTTCCACCAACAAAATTCGAGGCTTCAGGATTTCAAGGAGACGGCGATACTTGGCCAAGCCAGTAGTAGTGCAGCCAATGATGCGAATGTCTTCTCCACGAATAACGGCCGCATCATTGACCGATCTGGCCTTTTTGAAATCTTCGCACTCAATATCAAATACCTTGATGGCCTGTAAAAGGTTTTGTATGGAGCGTTCCTGCATCTGCTTATGAAGAAGGCAGTAGATATGTCGTCTCTGCCACAGGGGAATCTGATAAAGATCAGAAGAGCATTCCAATAGGCGAACAGCCCTGATCGCCCAGTCATTTATTCCGTCGCGCTCAACGCTTCGCAATAGGCCTCTGGCCGTAGATACTCCAAAGGGGATATAGTTTGGGAAAACGCCCTCATGTGGGATCGTGTTGTTCACGGGCTGTTGTGGGTCGCATTGGCTTTGAACAGAGGAGTGATTGAGCCACTTTGCCACAGGGCCTCGTTTATCTTGGGCGTCGGCAGTCTCCCAGCCGTCGTCTTCTATCAACGACAAGTATTGTTTCGGCGAAATGAGCTCAGCGTCATGCAGCGCTTGTGCCTCATAGAAGGCTTTATCCATGAAAACTTGGTTCAAGTCAGACGTGAGCACCTTGACTGCTTGCTTGTACTTGGCATCGGCTTTCTTTTCTGGCAGCTTCACCCTTGACCGCATGAGAAGTTTCAAGAGAGACTTGTTGTAGATCACAGAGTCTTCTTGGACATTGTGGCCAAGACGTAGTATGGACCTGAGTCCTGCGCTCATACATTGAGTCAGGAGCTGGTCCAATGCATGGTTTGTTTCAGCCACCACTATGATGGGTGGTGGAGCGTCATTTGTGGGATGACAAGCCTCCATGGTTCTCAAATGACTGTCAATCGTCACCACAGAGGTAAAAGTCTTGCCCGTTCCTGGAGGGCCCTGAATCATGGCGAGCTCTTGCTTGGTGGCTTGCTGAACAGCTTCCAATTGTGAAGAGTCTAACTGGACAGCGGCTGGAGAAGCCACAGGCTCTCTTTTGGATGCCAAACGAAGAAAATCTGCAGAAACGTGAGATTTTACGGGCTCATCGAATGTGACGGGCTCATTCTTTTCGGAAGCACCATTCTTAGTCTTGAATAGGTACTTGTCGTATCGAGAGCTTGTGGATTGTTATGTTAGCCTTGTTTGCAAGAAATAAAGAGACTTTAATCAGTTAAAAAAACATACCTGGCCGACGCGGCAAGTTTGAGGCCCTTCATGATGTGCCGAGACGGTTCAAAATAGCCGCTCTCGGGCTCCAGCATGATCAACTCAACATCTGGGTCCAAGATAGCATCCTCGCACCGGGCCCAAATAATCTCACAAGAGGAAGATTCCCTTGCTGTTTGGACTTCGTCCGGGTGTTTTTGGGCTACTGTCGCCACTAAGCACTGGGTACGGAAAGAATCGGCCTTGGGGCTCAGGATTACTAGAGTGCCGGATGGCAGGCAATCTGGTTGACTGATTGACATCAAATGCCCAGGCGAGTTCGGCTTCCAGACGATGCGCCACGCCACGCCCGATTTGGTGGGGCGAAAGCCCAACACGCGTACCTATACAAAGAATGAGTAAAACACAAGGCCAATAAAGGCATCAACAAAGCATATACTTTGGTATAGATGTTTGCGTCTTCAGAGCCCAAGGCCAGATCTCCGTGGCGGATCTGTTGCACCGCGGCGCGAAGCGATGCCGTGGCCTCGTGGCGATGGAGGAGGTACTGAGCCTCCAGATACTCCTCCTTGGTCATTGCTCCATGCTCCAAAATCTGGGGCAGTGCCGAGTTATGAGGCGATAGCAGTTCTTCTGCCGTGGGGATTTCGGGCATTTCCTTCCAAGCCGTCGTGGTGCTCGCCATGTTGAGTGCTTGCCAAAGCCATCAGCAACCGACGATGAAAATGAGCGCTGCAAACACAAAAGGCAGCCAGGGAATACGCACCAGAGCTTGAAAAGCGACGAGACAAGAAGAGTTGAGACGAGGTTGGAGAGGATCTAGAAACAAGACCGGCTTGTACGGCGACAAAAGGCATCGAGACGAGTCGGCAGGAAGAAGACAAACTCCGAAATAAACACCTGCAGCCTTGACGAGACATGAAAGAGAAAGAAGGAAAAGAAAAAGAGAAAGAAGAAGCGTGGTAGTGCGATGCCCGTCCGATTGCTTGGGACATGGAAAAGAGAAAGGGACAAACCAATGCACAAGAGGTTGGTCTTTTGCTAGTGCCGACAGGAAAAAGAGCGAATGGCTAGGCTGAATGGGGACGACAATAGGGAAACAGCTGTCAAGATGTATCCAAGGCCGAACCTTCTTGAAGAATGATTGGGCGGTCTGGCCAACAATGCCCAAAGCAGACAACAATGCCAATCAATGGTGCCGCGGCAGTAGGCTGAGCTGAGGACGAGGCGACATAAGACGGAACGCCAACGGCCAAGACGGGGAACAAGGGGCAAGGCAATTGGCAAAAGCCTCATCCAGTCGGTCACTCCCCTGCTGCAGAGACGCGTCGCGCAGCCTGTGCTAGAGAAGGAGCCTAGAAAAGGAGCCCAGAGAAGTCTAGACAAAAGCCTGCCACTCTAACCCTGCTACCCTTTCCCAGCCACTTTTTTTTTATACGCGCCGTGCCTTTTGCTAACTATGACGTCTAGCAATGGGTACCTCGAAGAGTCTGCGCAAAATTCGGAGTCATTGACGGCTCAATTACTGGTATCAGCGTCTGCGTCTGCTATCCCACAACTGGCGGCCACGATGCAGCGAGTAATGCACGTCGGCCTGTTATGCAAATCCGTTTGCTTCCTGGCTTTCTTGTTTGTAGCGCGATGTGTTGGCATTGGGTATTGAAGTAGGCAAGGGCTGCAAGTCGTTTGAATCGGCTGTCCAAAGATAAGAGGGAGAAGAAAAGTCAGTCCCAGTCTGCTATCCGAATTAGCCATGTAGGTACGTACCGTGTGTAATTGCACCGTGTGTGAGAAGAAGAGTTATTGACCAGCGCTTTGGCCACCTTGACTGCTTTTCTTACGCGTGGCGACACGGTGAGCTGGAGAGTATGGGAATTTGGAAGAGTCGAGGCAAGGCGCGAAAATATCCATCTGGAAAAGTAGCACTTTGCAGCTGTCGTTTGTTGGAAATTTTTAAGTGGGGCCGGCCCACATTTGAAGTTTGCTTCCTCAAACACTTGCTGCCAGCAGGTGGGCGGCAAAGCAGCAAGAAGGGATAGAAATTGGCCCAAATAAGCTAGAGAACAGCAAACGCTGCATTGTGAAAAAGAAAAAAAAAGGAATAGGTCCCTGAGAGTGCAGTATGGCAAAAAACAAGAACCATTGCGTGATCTGGGACTCGAACCCAGAGCTCCCCGACGTTGCACGGATGGCAACGGAGAATTTTACCCTTAAACCAATCACGCTACAGAAACTCCGGGCGATTTGTGAGCTGTTATAATGGCTTCACTCTCGGCTAGTATTCGTCGCAATGTTCATATTGTCGACAGAATTAAAGGTCTTGGTTGCCTCTTGGTTGATTCCTTTTAGAGATTGTATGTATTTGCATCTCTTTTTCATTTCAACCTTGGACTTGCTATTTGCTAGATCGAATTCAGACTTGCTAACCATTGCAAACAGCGACTCGACTCCAAGGCCTCTCTCAACACACACCAGCCATGATGGACGCCGAGTCTGAAACTTCAACTCTACGCCATGCCAGCCTTCCATCTGCCAGCACCGCAAAATCAGCCGCCTCCTCAACCAGCTCCCACTGTCCCGACCCTTCACTCTTTTGCGAGGAACGATACACCACATCAACACTAGACCCCAAATCCTGAAAAATCAACTCGCGCCTCCGCAGCCGCAGCCACTGCTCGCCCTCACTGCCCTCGCTCACGACATGCCCTTCCACCTCTTCATTCTTGAGCGCAATGGCTCGAAATACCCGACTGTCTCGTAGGGCGTTGCGGCGCGGATACTGCCCCAGGATACGAATGGCATCGGCCCGCACTGCGGCGTCTCTGCATGCAAACGCCGATACAAAGAGCGGCCATGTCCAGCCGCAGTCCATGGCAAAGCCACAGTGTTGCTGGGCGCGGAGCAGCCGCTCGCAAAGAAGATTGATTTCCATGTACTGCGGCGTCAAGGCCCGAGCAGTGGAAATACCAGAGAAGCGAGTCATGGTTGTGTAGACGTACAAGATGAGATACTCGACTCGGAGGTTGATGGCTTTGAGATGATGGCTCGAGCTGTTGACGGGTTCGCACGTTGAGAGCTGGTATAGCTCTAGGTAGGCTGCGTTCCATCTCTGAAGCCAGTATCGAGACTCGGCGATGAATTTGGAAATGAGGGGATTTTTCCTCATGCTGAATAGCTTCATTTCCAATTCGCGTTCGCTAGCGACTCTAGTAAGCGCCAGCTGCGACGTAGCCATGGCCAACATGGGAATGTGCTGCACCATGTTTTTTTGCACAAGAGCCCAATACCCTAGAGCCTCGTCCATGTGCTGAAACACCAAGGGCATGTCTTGGAGAGAGAGGATGCTGGAGAGTTTTGGCCGAAAATATGGCGTGACCTTTGAAAATGGGACAAGGCCCATTCGCCTTGATGGGGCTGCTGCAGATGAAGAATGACATGGCGAACAAGATGGCCTCGACGCAAAGGGCTTGGATGGCCGTTTTGACGTCGTTTTCACCTCCAGTAACGATCCATCCACGGCATTAAAGTGAGACATGGCGCCATCTTGGCTCTCAGACTTGGCCTGGCGTGGAAAGAAAAATCTCGAGTACGAATCTATAAACGATCTCGACTGCAGCTCCAACGGCTTGTAACAATCAAGAACATCTTGGACAAATAGAGGAGGCGCGGGAGCAATGCTCACCAGCCCTTGCGCCCTGTCAGTGCAGTATGCCAGCTCATTGAGCATGCAAAACCCGTGAGTAATGTGCTTGAGAGCACATGCAGTGTTTCCACGCTGTGCCTCGAAGCAGATAAACAATAGAGACGACAGCAACGCTGTTCGCAAGCCTTCTCTGCAGGGTGTTGCTACTGCCTGTAGTCTGAGAGCCTCGCAGTAGTAGGCAATAGCATTGCCAACGTGTCTGCACTCTCCATGCAGAGAAACTGTTGCTGCGTCTTGCAATAATGCCGCCTTGCGCAATGCCCCAACTGCCATGGCGCCATACCGCAGTGTTGGCTCTTGCAAGGCCAGCTGTGGCATGGTTTCCGTCCATAGCCTCGACGGGCCAAGGCCACCGCTGAGAAAGACAATGGAGAGAACAGACCATTCGTTAAAGTACTCCCATTCTGCTTGGCTCATGAACCGCTGGCAGTTTTCGCTCGGCTCACACAACAAGGCGGGTTTTAGCGCTTTGTTCGCAGCAGAGGTCAAAGAAGAAGAACAAGGCCCATCATCACTGTACGCATTGCAAAAGCCCCTCCATTTGATACAGTTGAGACAAGCCGGCTTGGTCTCATCGCATTTGATGTGCCGTTTCCTAGTACCGCAAAACAAGGTCCTGCATCAGTATAGATTTGCTGCTGTTCTTTTCTTTTTCCTTTTTCTTTTTCTTTTTTTTTTGACTGTGTTCTGTGGGTGGCATGGCCAAAACTCACTTGCCTGCCAAAGAATACAAACAAGTCCAAGTCAGCGCTTGATTACAAGCACACAAAGAACCAAGACACTACCAAACTATGAACACGAGGTAAAATACAAACAAGATGCAATCTATGCTTACAAGTGGCACATCCAGTACGTGTTCGCGTAGTGCTCCGACGAGTATGTCTTGTTCTAGACTCGAGAGCAAACCGATGAATAATGCCTCGAGCCGCCGCCTTTGGGGGTGCCAGAGAAACATTTGTACTGCAGCTGATGAACCACGTTAGCACTCATTTCAGATTGGCCTAGTTTCTTTACAGTTTTGAATGAATAGAGTCAGGCCCTCACTTGCTAGAGGGACTTTTATTGTTGATATTGATTGACAGGGAGAATTGAATCTCCATTTCAGGCTCAGTAGGTCGGAGAATCGACAGATGGTCAAGCTTGAGAGACGCAAAAAGTCAGCGATACAACACAAAGTATTAATGCCTTTTTGAATCGCAAGTAGGACTCTAATTTTGAGAACTGAAATCGACCAGTATTCACTTTGGTCAAGGCAAGTAGACATGGTGGTCAAGTTTCCCTTGTCCTCGAGGACACGAGATATTTGACACTGCATATCGATATATAATGTCCATTTCGAGCGCGAGTAGAATGGAAAAACGGCTTGCAACCGCCTAGCTCTCAGACTTTGTCCTGTGTGCCCTGACACACTCTGCACTCGCCCGTTGCCAATGGTAGCGCAAAGACGGGATTACAAGCGAGAAAAGGCGACCCAAGTCAAGGACTCGCAGCCATGACATGGCGGCTACCGGCGCTACAGGCAGGTTGAAGCTGTCAATGAGTGACTACCCGGGCAGACTGGGCCGAGGATGACTGCCGCTCCAATCAAGGGAATCTGCGTAGAACAAGACGAGCCTCCTGACCGACGCTTCTTGACGTAAACGAGACGGCAATGCAGACAGCCTTTGGCATGGTGGTCATTGCTATAGTTGCACTATCTTTCCTTTTCACTCTTTGTCTTCTTCATGAGTCACGGCTTGTCTGTTTCATGAGGCGGGCTTAAAAGCTGTGAGCCTTTGAGCCACATGAGGTTCAACAACGAAAAGCAACCTAGACTAATTAATGCCGTTGGTTAGCTGGTAGTTGTAGATGCCGGGCCTCCGGATGTCGGAGTTGACCGGTACTTCTCGGTCAGCCACGTTGACTCAAAAAGGGGTTCAAACACGGGTTTGAGGTTCAGTGAACAGCATAAGCCGGTTTGCGAAACCGCGACTACATGCAAGATGATTATGCAAATTGGCAAACCGAAAGGTGAAAAGGTAAAGGAAAAAGTTGCATGCAGCAAATGCGCGCACTTTTTGCTAGCGAGTGCTCCCTTTCCCAATGAGTAGAGGTGACTCGAAAGTGCTTGGAAAGCAAAGACCCTTGATTTATACCAAAATAAAAAGATTTTCGTGCCCAAAATAGGAAATGCTAAGATTCATTTATAAGGTTCGGTAGTAAAACTCATTGTTCAAGGTTAGCATTACGTGGAACTCGTGTCTAGGCCTCGAATACAAGGTTATTCCTTTCCATGGACAATCCAATCCATCGACGAGGCAATATTGCGGGAGACCGAAGCGTAATCTTGCTAGTGGAGCCGGACACATGCGCATGAGAGCGGCGCTATGCCGAGACAATGTTGCCGTCATAAACCTCGTGTCAAAAGTTCCGGCCCGTTCCATTCATTGCATGTGCCGTGATGCTTGCCATGCCAGCCCTTTTCAACATGGCAAGCTCTTCTTATTAGTAACAAGCTCAAGGGTGTCTGGAGAGTGTTGGAGTCATGATTTCGGCACTTGGACTGAGCTGGAAATGAAAAGTTTGAACAAATGTTATGAGGGCAATTTTCTTTTTGAATCACTTGTAGAAAATTATTCTTCCTCGCTAGGAGTCACGCCTACTCCTGAGATGTACCACGTATCCTTGTCGGGTTCTGGAATCGGTTCCTTGTACACAATACAAACCTTGTCGCCTAGAAGTAGCTTGTTGGAAATCTTTCGAAACATATCCCGCGCATTTCTCGGCAACCATAGCTGGCCCTTCTTGAAGCGGTAGGCACAGGCCATATATTCAGGGCAGGTATAGTTGCCCCAGTGCCATCCAGTAATGAGAGCTTGGAGAAAGGGATCGGTGGAAAAGTGTTCGCGATATATTACAGCTTCCAAGCCAGCTTGCCACGACGAAGGGCCCCAGGGCTTTATGTTGTCATAGAGCTTGGTAATAGTATTGACCTGCCGCAACTGGTCGGCCGGGCTTTGCGCGGAACAGGCATACGTCTTGTTGAAAGTCCAAGTCTTGCCTCTTTTAAGAATGGGCGGCCGAAGGCCATCCTTTTCTGTAAAGAAGATGCTAAGCAGACCGGCCTCTCTCGGCTCAAGTCCATCTGTCAGGCTTGGGTCGTGATCGTAGAAGCAAAGCCAGCCCGTCTGTTCCCAATGGAAGCGTAAAATGTCCCAAATGTTCCAGTCACGGTCATAGGACCATGCGTTCCAGGTTGTTATTTCCTTGCCGACGCTGGCATAGGCCTCTGCAAGATCGGTCCTGTAGTATCTTTGCCACCGCTTAATGGCGTCTAATAGGGGTGCTACCATGGGCATTACGCTTCTACCCGGCTTCTCGTAGAGACATGGCAACAGTTCTTCTGCATCGACTACGC
This sequence comes from Ophiocordyceps australis, assembly GCA_002591415.1. Classification (NCBI taxonomy): domain Eukaryota; kingdom Fungi; phylum Ascomycota; class Sordariomycetes; order Hypocreales; family Ophiocordycipitaceae; genus Ophiocordyceps; species Ophiocordyceps australis. The sequence continues at coordinate 103,308 of NJET01000032.1, read as the reverse complement.
AGTCGGACGCATTCTGAAGAAAGACACCTAGGATGTTTTTGCTCGCCACGTCTCGGGACAGGTAGCAGCGCGAGGTTTGTCCATAATCTCCAAGTACAGGTGCTACTGCAGAGACGGCGAGGAGTAGAGCGCGAGCTAGACGCATTGGTGGTGAGGTGACGGGGGTTTTTGGTCGAGAAGTTACTTACGGGTGTGCAAGCCAAAGCATCAAGTTGGCTCTTTCTCTCTTTCTTTTCGACAGAGACTAGCAGCTCTTTAAAGAATTTTAGCCAAGGTGAGCTGCATTGCTGCTAGGAGCCGTCTACAATGTTACATATATAGCAATAATTAAGGTCGCTCATGGTGCATACGAGAGCCTAACGGGCGCAGGTGGACTTATATAGGCTTTTAATCGAACCAGTTACTCTCTTCTAGAATATATAAAGCCAAATAAATGGATGCAGACCCAAAGACTAATAGGAGACGATATTCAAGACTGCAACGCTGACGCTTGCTTGTATGAATCAGTTTAATGAGGCACACACGTGCGCGCGCAGCAAGATACGAACCAAGCTCTCATTTAATTTGGCAACATATTACCTGATAAAATCATGGCTTCATTAATTAGCTTGCCAATTGTCTGGCCAGCTAGCTTGAGCTGTGTGGTGTTCATCCAGGCCGACAGTCTTGATGCTACATGCAAATTGAGACTGTGGGGCTGGCAATGCCGAGCGGGGCCAAAATGGGATGCGAATGCACAATGGACGTTGCTTCGGGCGCAAATTATAAATAAAAAGAAAACAATCAAATCCAAGGATACATGTTGCCAGTGGTGTCTCTTTGTTTGGGGCGTCTAGCTTGCTCAGTGGCTGTTTGCACCTTGTTGCGTGTGGCCTGTCTTGGTCGCGGTGGTCCGTGGAGTGACAATGGTGTTGTTCGAGTCATGACCAAGTTGCTGCTTTGAATGCAAATTGTCAATGTTGAAATTGGCTCCCAGGTAGTGTTGGACTAGTGCCTGGTAGTGCCTGGTGGCACTAGAGTTGTCAAGTGACAGCTATTGTCAAGTCTAGCCAAATGGCGGCGGTTGGTGGCTGTTGTAATCGGGGGATGTGCAGTGGCGAGTAAGTCTGAAACGTCGTATTGTCGGATACGTGTACGGATGATGATGCTCGTCTATGCTGCTGGCTGCTGCCGACATGTTGATTGACTCGACGTCTGCTGCTGCTGCTTAGTTGATTGACTCGACGTCTGCTGCTGCTCAGTTGATTGACTCGACACCTTCCGCTGCTCAGTCAACGTCTGTCATAGTTGATTGATTCATCGTGTCTAATACTGTCCAGTTGATTGTGTTCCCAGCTGCGCAGTTAATGCGGCAATGACTGGTCTGTTTGTTGCTTGGAAATAGCCCCACACCGGTAATGAGGGGCTGGTGGCTTGGTCAGCCACTTGTGGCTTGGGCGCAAGTGGCCGTTTTCAAAGTCGTTGCAGTATGCAGGCGCCGCTTTCAACAACAAACGGCGCCCTCGGCTTGCTTCATTCCGTCGCAGAGGGCATCCATGACGCGCCTGTCTGATGCACGGCACAGCCGAAGCCCGCCAAACTCTGCGGCCAACTTGGGCCATGGTGGCTTAGCTCAGCAAGGGTTGGTCTGCCAACCATGGAGGTAGGGAGGGGGGAAGCATGGATGGGCTCGATTTGTCGGCCGTCTCAGATGCTGATGCTGCTGCTCGCATTCCAGCCCCCTCGCATCCATCTCATTTCGCTCTTTGCATCAAGCACCATGTGTCACGGCCGTGCGTCGTTTCATTCTTCATCCTAGGCCGTCTGTTTGCCTTGCTATCCAGCCGCGGGAGATTAAGACGTCACATCACGTGCCACTGCTGATAAGGCGCCCATGCACACTCACATCCAGGCATCTTCCAACTTTTTTTTGGCAATGTCCCAGCAGCATGGCATGGGAGCCGGCCGCCCTCAAATGCCCCCACGATGGAGGCAACGACGGCAGGCCAAAAACCTGTTGCCTCTTTGCCAGCATGACGCAGCCGCATATGCCCCTTTGCAGCACAGATAGAGTTCCGGTACGTATCCCCCATGCTTGTCTTGTGCCTGTAACTGTGGCACTTGCAGGGGGGCCAACAGGCCTGAATGGGGCCCTGGAGCACAGGCGGGACTCAAAAGGCGACGCTGCAACCACTACGCCACGCCCGCTGATCGCCCATTGGCGTGCAGCCGAGCGGGCCGACACCTACTTGGATCCACTCTTCTCTTACTTGTTGGCCCACTGAGACTCTTCGGCCCAAGCCCGCTGTATCCTGTAACATTGCCTACCTCTGTTAGGTCTGTTAGCTAGACACTAAAGGCAGTCAGAACTGAGGGTACAATGTACCTGCCCACCTCGAGACAGCCTGAGGCTGTGTGTGGTAGAGGGAAGAGAGGGAAAGCTGCGACTTGTCCCTCTCTTCCCTGGCTTCCTCTTGCTCCTCTGCCTCTCCTCTTCCTCTTCTCCCCCCCATCTTGCCTACACCCTCCATACCTTTTGCATGCTCGTCTGGCCCTGAAGCTTTGCCTTGTTTGCATCTGCCAGACGACGCTCCTATCGGCGTCTCCTTTCTTGCCTCCAATAATCATTGCCGCCGCTTGCACCACTTGTCCAGCCCAGCTTGCATTGTTTCGCCCGCTTGACGCCCGTCAAGCCGTTTCGTGCGCTCAGACGTCGAACCTTTTTTTGTCCCCTGTAGGCTACTGGCATCAAGTCACTTGCAAACACAAGCCACTTACAGACAGGGGAGAGACAGAAAAAAGAAAGTAATTCCCAGTGTCAAAAAAAGAAGCTTCGTCGACGACAGAGACAGGTGCCGAATTTGTTGACAAGCCGCCACCACATGTCTCATCGCCACCTCTCGAGTCCTCTGCTGCTCCCTTCTTAAATATCGACGCCTCGCCCCGTGTCGCCTTCACCCAGCATTCGGCCCCCCATCTCGGCTTGAGACGTTGAGCTCGTCGCCCTCGCCTCTCTAACCATGCAGCCGTATCCGAGCCAAGATCCCTACGAGAGGCTTCCTCTTGGTACCTCTCGATACGACGCCTCGGGACGCCCGCCAACCAGCAACAGCAATGGTTACAATGGCCAAGAATACAACCAGCCGTACTACGACGATGTATCTCCCCGTCCCTACGTAGAGTCGCCTCCTTCATCAACCTCTAGCCATCTGCGCAGTTATCAGAATGAGCATCCCGACGGGCCTATGCCGCCTCGCCATGCCGACTACAACTACCACAACGGAGACCCTTCTCGTGGTCCCTATGATGGCCAAGTGTACGTTTGCTCCATGCCGTCTTTTGCCCAACCCTTCTCACCAGTCGCAGTAACTCTGCCCCCCGCGGGATGGGCGCACCAGCTTATATCAACAGTCCTGAGGATTCCTACGGAACGAATCAGATTCCTCCGCCGCCCTCTCGTGCCCACTATCCAAATGCTTCCAGACAACAGTATCCTCCACCCAACGCTGGCTTTTACAGTCCGTATCAACCCCCTGCCGATCGCGACTCTCACTCGACCCTTAATCCCTTTGGGACGCCCTCGGGAACCCATTCGCCCGCAAGAAGCCTTCATAGCTTTGGACGGGGCGACTCCATGATTGACGACCCGTATCAGGCCTATGGTAGCAACCCGAGGCATCCCGTCCTCAATCTGGGAATAGTCGACCCAAACTCTATTGAAGACGATGGCGACGACGGGCTCCACTATTCCAGGAAGCCGCCGCGAAGCTCGATGCTCGGTGCGTCCAAGTCGGATAACAGGGCAGGTATCGGAGCTGCCGCTGTCACTAGTGCTGCTGCTGGTGGTCTTTTGGCTAAAAATGGTACTGCAACCATGGTGTCGTGCATATTTGTCGGATGCATGTACTAACACGAGTTGATAGGCCCAGACGGCAGAACGCGCGGCGTAGACTCCATCTCGAGCCAAGAAAAGCGATCGTCTTGGATCAACAAGAAGGAGGGCCGAAGCAAGAAGTGCAAATGGCTTACCATTATTATTGTCGGCATTGTCATTGTCGGAGCCATTGTCGGTGGCGTTGTCGGTTCGTTTGTGGCTGGTAACAACAAAAGCAAATCAAAACCTAGCGGAGACTCGGCCGACGACGACTCGAGGAAGAATGGTGATCTCGACATTAACAGCTCTGAAATCAAAAATCTGCTCAACAATGCCGACCTGCACAAGGTTTTTCCCGGCATGGACTACACGCCTCTCAACTCGCAGTATCCCGACTGCATGCACAACCCTCCGTCGCAAAACAATATTACGCGCGATGTTGCTGTCCTGAGTCAGCTCACCAACAAGATTCGACTATATGGAACTGACTGCAATCAGACGGAGATGGTGATTCACGCTGTCAATCAACTCAAGATGACGCAGGACGTCAAGATCTGGATGGGCGTTTGGCAGGACAATAACAAGACCACCAATGCTCGTCAACTCGACCAAATGTGGAACATTCTTGACAAGTATGGCGACGATCAGTTTGAGGGCATCATTGTTGCCAACGAAGTCTTGTATCGCAAAGACATGGACATCACCACACTAGCCAAGGTGCTGAGCGACGTGCGTACAAACCTGACTCAACGGCAGATGAAGCTGCCTGTCGCCACATCTGACTTGGGCGACGATTGGACGGCTGCTTTGGGCGACGACAGCGACTACATCATGGCCAATATTCATCCATTTTTTGCGGGAGTCAGTGCCGAAACTGCTGCGTCGTGGACCTGGAGTTTCTGGAAGAATAGGAATGGGGACATATGGAAATCCGACAAGCAAAAGAATATTATTTCAGAGACGGGCTGGCCGAGCGCAGGCGGCAAAAACTGCGGTGGTGCAATGACGCAAACGTGCGATCCCGGATCTGTTGCTGGAATTGACGAGATGAATCGCTTCATGAATGACTGGGTATGCCAGGCGCTCGACAATGGCACCAATTATTTTTGGTTTGAGGCCTTTGACGAGCCTTGGAAGATTCGATTCAATGAAAAGGGCAAAGAGTGGGAAGACAAGTGGGGGCTCATGGATACTAACCGCAAGCTCAAGCCCGGCGTCAAGATTCCAGATTGCGGTGGCAAGACTGTTTAGCCTCATTGTGTTGACGAGGTCTCGATGATACCGGAACTAACGACAGTGGTTGTGGCCTTTTTTCTTCTTTACATGCCAGCTTGGTTTCTTATTTTTTTTCATTTCACATTGCAGAGGCTTATGACAGCAAAGAGAACATGACGCGTGTCGACGCTTACAAATGAGTTTGTTCATTGTACTTGTTTTTTTTTTGTTCTTTGGTTCCGCAGCATGCACAGGGCACCTTGTGGGTTGGAAGTCTTTATTTTTCCTTGTCCCTGCCCTTGTCTATTGTGCCTGGCGTTTTTGGAGTCCATCGGACAGGAGAAACCATATGAAATGCCCTCCATGTTTCGGTGTTTGTATACATGTATGCTCGAGAGGTGGAAGCCGAGCGGGTTTTGAGAAGCAGACGGAATGTAGCTTTGAAAAATGCTAACCCGAGGGTACCCCGAGGTACGAGTGGAGGAGGCTGGAGAGGTCTTATTTCCCTTTTTGTTCTTTTTTTTTCTTTTTCTCTCCCGTTGTTAGGAGTGATAGATATCATGAGCGAATATTTGCTGCAGGGAATATGACGCGTAATTGGTCCAAAAATGGGAGCAATCCTGCAATACTGGGTGCATTTAATGACTAGGATTTGTCTAGGCGATTGTGACTTGGTGTTGGTGTGGAGAGACGGGTGGAGAGGGATCTATTCCCGGGTGGTACAAGAAGTAGTGGGCGTATGGAGGGACGGCAGGAGCCGGTCATACGAGGTTTGATTTTTGGAAGAAGAAATGAGAGTCATGGTTTACAGGGGGCAAGAGTTGAGCAATGGAGACAAGGAGAAAAGAGTACTTGGAATCCAGAATGAATGGGAGGAGCGGTTTCTAGAGAGACTGGGATTTCTCTGGAGCATGTGATTTGTAGCTCGAGGATGGTATAGCCAAGGCTCATGTGAGCTTGGTCATGAAAAGGTTGACCTTGCCAAGCACAGGCGTCTTGTGCGTGTGTGTGTGTGTGTTTTAGGCAAGGCTGAATTTTTTTTCCCTTCTTGGTGGCATATGCAAATGGTTTAGGCAAGGCTGACGTTGCCAAGTGTTGTGGCGAGGCCGTCTGCGGAAAGTGAAGGACGCCAGTAAATGGCTGTGCTGGAAAAGACGTTTTCGTCGTCGTACTGGGGAAAGGTAGTGTGGTGGTAGGTGTCGTGCATTGTTTTTAGAGCGTCGAGTCGAGGCTGAGCTGGGGGCAGGCTGTGCGGGTTAGCAGCGGGTAGTGGTGGGTGGTGGGTGGCGGATGGCGGAGAGTGTGGGATATAAATAGAAGGGTTAAAATGGGGAATTGGGGAGAGAGGGGAGAGAGAAATGGTGAGAATCAAGTCGAGGAGAATGCAACAAGAAACAAGGCGAGAAGAGAAGAAGAATTGGAGAGGATAAGAAGAAATGAAGAGGGCATAGAGACAAGGGGGAGGGGGGGGGGGAATGAAGGAGTTTGCGACTCACGCGTCCCATACAGGCCAAGCAGTGCCGACAAAAATGGCGGGCGGCCCGGCAGCGAGGGCATCAGCGTAGACGGGGCGGTAGAGGTGAATGGCGTAAATAAAGGACGAGGCGTCAATGTGGGCAGAAGCGGCGGGGGCAATTAGGACTGAGTAGCCGAGAGAGGCGAGAAAGGCGCAGTCTGAAGGGGAAAAGGCGGGGTCTTGGAAGAAGCAGGGAATGGGGGATTGAGAGGCTTGTTCTGTAGCAGTGAGCTTGGGGTGTCTGGGCGGTGCTGGAGGGTAGTTGAGGAGTCGAGAATGGCGTCGAGTGGCAAGGTGGAGGATGTAAGAGTATTCAGGCATCGAGTGGCAAAGTCGAGGACAGGCTTTGCAGTACAGAGGAAAAAAGGAAAACATACCCAGTTCGTGGATAATTGTTGCAAAGGCAGCAAGTTGCACATGCGCCCGGTGACACGCATCCCACCCCCCGTCTGGCGGCTCAAAGGACCCGAGGCCCAAACACGTTGCGCTCAAGACTTGTGTTGTGATGCCACGCACCAGCCCGCGCACCGCCGCGCACGCAGACGATGCCTGCCAGGCCGCGCACACGCGAGCATGTCGAGCCGCAATTGTGTCGATTGCCAATACCGACGCCGGCTGGTGTACGTGTCGAGGAATCGCAGGCAGACGTTTATTCCTGCGGGTGACTCTTGTCCAGCCGTCCATGGCCCCAACTGTGAATAATTTCCATGATGTTTTTTTTTTGGGGGGGGTTTGGGTATTAGGTAAGGTAGTATTACATAACAACATGGTGTTGCGTAAACAACACAAGTGAGACAATGCCGTGATGAGAAGCAACAGCGCTCTCCACTCGGGCGCTTAAAATAATATCGAGTGCGACGCTGAGCCCTGCGCGACGAGGGCTTATTGGACATGCAGCAGGCTTACGGTCCTGCACCTGCGGGCGCCTTCACACACACACCCCTCTTACCCATGGCGTCTTATAAGCGCTGTCTCGCACTTTTTTTTGCTCGGGGGCGAGAGTGGAACAAGAAAGAAAAAACGGGAGTCTTCTTCCCTCGGTACGTTTTACAGCAAAGGGGAAGAAGAAGTGAAGAAGAAAAAAAGTTGAAAATATCGAGGTCGAGGGACCGAGACGACAACGGGTTAAAGGCTCTGCGGCGTCGATATGAAGGCTTTTGTTGTTGCGCTGTGGTCGGGAGCGGCTGCGCATAGCGTTATAACGTATCCCGGCTGGAGAGGAAACAACCTCATTACAAACGAAAGCTTTCCCTATGGCATGCAGTGGGAGTATCCATGTGCGTTTTGCTCGTCATTGCTGCCCCTTTATTCAACACCAAGCTCTCCATCATCACCAACCTCGCCATCACCACCAAACTCCCCATCACCACCAAACTCCCCATCACCACCAAACTCCCCATCACCACCAAACTCGCCATCAACACCAAACTCGCCATCAACACCAACCCCATCACCACCAAACTCCCCATCACCACCAAACTCTCCATCATCACCAAACTCCTCATCACCAAACTCTCCATCACCACCAAACTCCCCATCACCACTACCCATCCTCCCCCCCTTTCAAGACCCTCAACTAACCCTCCTCCTCTAGGCGGCGGCCTCCCCACCTCCCGCAACCGCACCTACTGGCCCACAACCGGCGGCGCCATCGCCTTCCAACCAGGCTGGTTCCGCGGCCACCTCTCCGCCCAAACCTACATCAACCTCGGCCTCGGCACCGACGGCCCCCTCCACGGCCCCCCAAACATGTCCAACCCCATGGTCCACGCCTTTCAAATCCTCGGCCCTACTAATAACCCCTACCCGGGCACCGTTTGCCTGCCCCAGGTGCCCTTGCCCGCAAACACCTCGGTCCGTGCCGGCGACTTGGCCACCATTCAGCTCGTCGAGCTGGCTCAGCATGGCGCTGCCTTGTATTCCTGCGTCGACATCGTTTTTGCTGACCCGGGCGATGATCGTATTCAGCTTGTTAATGAGTCGAACTGCTTCAATTCCAGTGACTTGGGCTTTGCAGATGTTTATACCATTGCTACAAAGGATCCCGTCTTGAATAGCAATCTTCACTCGGGCGCCTTGTACGCGGCTAGTGTTTCCGTCTATGCCTTGCTTTCCGCTACTGCTGCTTGGGCCTTGTTCTAATTAGTACCCGTCGTTTTTCTCTCTTTCTCTCTCCCCCTTTTTTCTTCTCTTTCCTCCTTTTCTTCAGCTTTTTTTTTTTTTTTACTCTTCTAAATTCTACACTAGTCGTCTTGACAACAACTTAGGGGCTACCCTCAGCTTGGATACCACTATATTGGAGGCTCTCTCTCTCTCTCCTTCTCTCTCCTTTTCTTTTCCTTCTCTTGGCAACATTTTTCACGACTTTACGTCTTCTTGGTACATATATACACCTGCGTTTGTATATGTCGGAGTTGGAGGCGTTTACGGGCACATGTATCCTTCTATTCATCTTGATATAACTCAAATATCCTGCACATAATATATACTCGGCCGTAATTTTATTCGCGGGTACTTGATACACATGTATTGTCTGCCACGACTCGCCTCTTGGCTCGCATGCTTGCGCATACGCCTCTCAAGCCAAAATTAAACACACCAATGGCTCTTCTTCAAGCCACCACCAGTATCCGATTGGTACCACTGCCTCGTGCTAGCGCGTCAACAAGGCCAAACACTCGTCTGCCACGCCTCCAACTCTCTCCTCGCTGCTCACCTCCCTTGCTTTACGTATCCAGCCCTCGGCCTCTTTACCTGCAGCTACCCTTTGATCCTTGCCCGACGCCTGCAGCAGCGTACCCAGTGCCACGAGACCACGATACTGTACCTCTGAGTCAGTTTGCCCATCAAGAGCTCTACCAATAATGGCCAGCAGACGTTCTCGCTGCGTAGCCGTCAATGCTTTTTCCTGACATGCCAGCACAGTATAGTTGAGGACAGAGGTCAAGAGAGCAATGAGCACGTTGCGGTTTGATCGTCCTACCGGCTCGCCGCCCTGAATACCAGTGAGGCGCTCCAAAAAGCAAAGTGTCTCATCAGCCTGCTTGTCCGCAAGGCTGCGGCCTTGAGCAGAGCCAAACAAATTGGCAATGGTGCGAGCCGCCATCATGGCAGCATTCTCATTGGGCGGTGCATCGGCAGGCAGAGATGCCGCAATGACAATGTCAACCAACGTGCCGTGCCGACTATCCGTATACTGAGCAGCCAGCGGATATCGTGCCAAACACCGAATCAGATCGAGTCCAGCTAACCGATCACCATATGGCCACCGGGTAGCAATATGCGTCACAAGATCAAGCCCATCTTCACTAATAGGCTTGGAAGCGTCGAGTGCATCTCGCAGGGACCGCAGCGTTGATTCTTGGCCTGGATTGAGAGCCGTGTCCTTGCGCCCCGACGAAATCATCGTCTTGTTAACATTGATAATCTTGGTCACCATGGCTGCAGTGCCATCCATTAGTACCGTCAGCCACACACACAAGGGGCCAGACTGGGGCGTCTTTACCTTCAAGCTTGGCGGCAGAAATACTCAAATACTCCTTTTGAGGTATCGCACGAGATTGCCGAGGCTGCAACGACTCGCCTGGCCGATACCGCGACTCGGTGCCATAGGGATCGGGCCCCGTTTCCTGCACCTGGCCCAGCGAAGCGCCTTGAGTATTTTTAGTAATAAAGTTGGCAACGTTGTCGAGATATGATAGAGGCAGCTCGTTGTCATGAAGAAACTTGGTCGCACGTTCATATGGATTCTCGCTTAGATTATATGGCAGCTTCAGAGGGGGCTTGCCATCCTCAATGTCCACGTCAAACACATAGTCATACGACTTTCCCTCAAACTCGGATTTCTTGCCTGTGCTTCCGACTGCGTCGACAACGGTCCCTACACTGACCCACTGTTGTGAGCTGCTTGACCACTGGTGCGCTGTAATACTTCCGTTTTCCTCAACAATCATCTGCACTTGGCCTTCCTTGGTGCCCGACTTGGCCTTGAGAAAGTCTGGGCCTGGAAGCTTTTCCTTGTTGATGCCACCCACTTGCTGCTTGGGAATTGCCGACGACTTGACCGACTCTTCAAACAGCGTCAGCGTCTCTTGATCTGCGACTTGATCCGGTCGGCGGGTAAAGACTCGTGCGACTCCATCACTTGCTCCGCTGACAATATCGCCCGTTTCGGGGTCGACAGCAACGGTCCAGACGGATATTGCAGGATGGGTAATGGTTTGGACGCACTCGAGGCCTCGCCATATTCGCACGGTCCGGTCTTCGCCCGAGCTGACGAGTTCCCCAGAAGGAAGACTGGCAATGCTGTAGACAAAGCTCTCGTGGCCGTGGAGCTCGCCGAGCTGCTGTCCGTCGAGCTTCCATAGTCTCAGTGTTCCATCGTTGCTTGCGCTAGCAATGTCGGCGCCACTGGGGTGACTGCTGGGAACCTTGCAGAGGGCTCTCACGACATCTGTAGTGTAAATGGTTGCTTTGGGCTTGACCTCGCCTGCTCTGGCCTGCTTGAGGTCAAAGACTCGAATGCACTTGTCAGCACAAGCCGTAGCCACTACATGATTGTTAAAGGCAAGGACACCCCAGACAGACATTCCCTCATGGCCGACGAGCGAAAGCTCCGGCTCCCAAGACTCGGTATTCCATACTAAAGCCTGGCCATCCCAGCCTCCAGACACAATATACGAAGTTTCCGAGGACACGTCCAAAGTACACACGTTGTGAGCGTGGCGAACAAGAAGTCGTTCTGCGTTATCCGTCGACGAAGATGTCGGTGGCTTGACCTCGATGATGGCGTCCTTGCCTCCAGATATGACGAGTCCGTGGGGGTATTTCTTGCTTGGGCGAGCAAATGCCAACGAGTTGACGTACTCGGAGCCTCGGCTGATGAGCGACCCGTCAAACGAGGGCGGGCTGCCTTGAATGCGGCGCCATATGCGCACGGTGCAGTCTCTCGAGGTGGAGAGGACAAAGTCGGGTGATGGGAAACAGACGGCTCGAACCTGGCGGCTGGCTTGTCAGCTATCAAGAGCTCAAAGGCATGGGCGAGACGGACATCTGATTCGTGGCCAAGGAGCTGTGCGGACAGCTTGTAGTCTGGGGCCATTTCACGGATTTGGGTCGTTGCTGGACTCTGTGGCTAGAGTTGAAGAGGAGAGACTCGGCGTCTTTTGTTCAAGGCAAACTCGTCGTCGCGTCGACCATGGGCGACAGCAGCTTCCAGAATGTCGTGCAACATGGGTACGTATCTGTCCACTGTTCGATCTTGCGGGGGCGCCTTTATCGATAAGCTCCACAGCGATTGACCCCAACATGATGCAAGTGTGCGTGCGTGTCATGTTTTTGCGCATTCGTCTTGTCTCCCCGACCTTGCTGAGAATAGCACTTGCTTTTGTTCACGACTCTTTGTCTCTGGCTTGAGGCGTCTGGCAATCAGGGTCAGTCTCGGGGTCAAGCATGTGGTGATGACTAGGCAAGTGTAGTCGGCAAGCTGACTCAGTATCAGACCTTGTCGCAAAGGCTTCGAGTTTTATCCTATTCCAACCTTTAAAAGATTGCCATAATCTATCAAATCTTGGGATATGCGCGGTCCTGAAGCTTACTGCAATTCTCGCGAGTTTCTTTACAGTATGATGTGAAATTAACTTTGATCGCGTCGTACCTATTACTAGACATGATTTACTGTACTCATGGAACCCAAAAAGTCTAAATAAATGATGAAGAGATGTGAATGATGGAAATGCGCGCCAAGACTTGACAGCTGTCTCAGTACGGATTTTTCTTGTCGACTAATAAATGAGACTCATGCACTCTCATCTACATTTGTCTTGGCCGGTGAGAATAATGTTGCTCGCTGGTAATTACAGTTGTGACATGACAACCATGGTCAAGTGCGTCTCCTCCCGCTGTACTACTTTATAGCACCCCCACACTAATAACAAGGCAAGACTTTTGCCCATTCCTGGAAATGTTGTTTCCTATACTTGAATCTAGTTTGAAAGACTAGAAGCTTCTTTTATTCTTTAAAAAAATCACCTTGGCGACTTGCTTTGGCTAGTACCACAGACGCTGTGCTTGCTCAACATACACTAGTAAATACACTAGTAACGGTGACTAGTTGAACGTGGCGACGGAGAGCCTTATTCACGACATATATCGCAGCAGTACCTGGGACAAAGAGCCGTATTACTGCTACTACTACTAAGTAGGTGGTATTAGGGGGCTGCATGCTGCAACCACCAATAGGCTAGTAGGCAAATATAAACAACAGTAACAGACGAGTACTTGCTTTCCCCGCACTAAACAGAATCTCCAAGGAAACACTAGTACTACTGCCAGCGGGACGACAACAGGCTACAGCTCTTGGGCCGGCCAATCCTCTGTCCTGGATAATCCAAGCCACTTGTGGACATGGCTAATATTAGCGGCCGACGTAGCCTCAGATTGCGCTGCATGGCTTGCGGCAGCAGCAAATCTTCTTGACTCTTTTCTCCATCTCGGCTCTGTGCCGCCGACAAAGTACGGACCTCTGCCGCGTTACGCAGTTGAGCCAAGACATCGTCAGCCAAAGCATCCCTCGACTTTGCCACGTTTGACGCCCAGCTGCCTGTGCCGAAGCTATCCATGCACTGCGAGGCATATATCAATCAAGGCTTGTCGCAGTATCCTCAACAGAGCTATTTATTTGCGAGGAATCGTGTCCGACAAGCAATTCGGCCTCTTGCACCATGTCGCCCCTAATCGTCGGCGCCGCCCTTGTCATTGTCGCCTATGCTCTAATCAAGTACTTCAACGCTACCGACATTGCCAAAATAAAAAACTTGCCCGAGATTCCTGGCGTTCCCATCTTTGGCAACCTGTTGCAGCTCGGCAGCAATCATGCCCGCATCACCAAGAATTGGGTTCGCCAGTTCGGGCCCGTCTTCCAAGCTCGTTTGGGCAACAAGGTCAGGCTCCCTGGCGCCCAACAAATGCAATGCAACCAACCACTGACCAAACCCTTGCAGCGCGTCATCTTTGTCAATTCATACGACGCCGTTCGGCATTTTTGGATCAGCAACCAATCCGCCCTGATTTCTCGGCCCACCTTTCACACCTTTCACGGCCTCGTTTCCTCCTCTCAGGGCTTCACCATTGGCACCTCGCCATGGGATGACTCGTGCAAGCGCCGCCGCAAGGCTGCTGCCACGGCACTCAACAAGCCCGCCACGCAATCCTACATGCCCGTTATTGACCTCGAGTCTGCGGCTGCGTTTGACGAGATGATGCGCGCATATCGCGCCGGCGGCGACACCGACCCCAATGCCCTGCTGCAGCGCTATGCTCTCAACGCGTCCCTCACCCTCAACTACGGAACCCGACTTGAAGGCGGCATCAACAGCCATATCCTCAAGGAGATTGTGCAGGTGGAGCGTGGCATCTCCAACTTGAGGTCTACAAGCAACAACTGGCAGGACTATATCCCCATCTTGCGCCTTTGGGGCAGCCAAAACTACGACGCCAAGGAGCTTCGGGCGCGCAGAGATTCCTACTTGAACAAGCTGGTCCAAGACCTCAAGGACAGCATCGAAAAGGGCACAGACAAGCCTTGCATTACCGGCAACGTTCTCAAAGACCCCGATGCAAAGCTGAGTCTCGGTAAGACTACCAGTTTGTCTTTTACCTCTAGCATTGCCTGCTCTGTACTAACTTGTGTCCATTTAGACGAAATCAAGTCCATCTGCCTCACCATGGTGTCGGCTGGCCTGGACACCGTGTCTGGCACCCTCGCGTATGGCATGGCCTATCTCGCTTCTGAAAAGGGTCAAGCAATTCAGAAAAAGGCATTGCAAGCCATCCAAGAGACGTATCCCAACGGTGACGCATGGGAGAAGTGTCTAGTGGAAGAAAAGGTTGCCTACGTAACAGCCCTGGTTAAGGAGACGCTTCGCTACAGCACCGTGATCCCCATCTCGCTGCCCCGCGAGAGCATCCAGGACATTACATATCAAAACGCCCTTATTCCCGCCGGAACCACATTTCTCCTGGCAAGTTGACTCTGGTCCACGTTGCAAGTCAAAGCTAACATGGACAGAATACGTATGCATCCAACTATGACGAATCGCGATTCAAGCTGCCCTACGAATTTATCCCCGAGCGCTATCTGGAAAAGGAACCCGAAACTGGAATGCCGCACTATGGCTATGGTGCAGGCTCACGCATGTGTATTGGCTGGCATTTGGCCAACCGCTCAATCTACACCTTTTATCTTCGACTCATTACCGCCTTTGAGCTTGTTCCCGCCCAAAACGCCGCTGATGCCCCAGTGCTTGACGCCATTGACTTTAACGCTGTGCCTACTTCATTGACGACGGACCCCCGCCCATTCAAGATTGGTTTGAGGCCGCGTAATGTGAAGCAAGTCGAGGAGTGGATTTCGGCGGCAAGGGACCGGACAATGGGATATTGAGACCATGAAGCCTGCAATTTTGACATGGCATATGTACAAGGCATAAAGCTGTCTATTCTCTATTTTTTCGTATTTACACAATCGAGAACTTTTGCATCACCATTGCGTCGTCACTCGTCCATGCTTGATATCCAAGACCTGCAACTCGTCCCTTAAATGTAGAGAATTGAATGCCAGCCACATGTCATCTAGTTTCTGGGAATAATGAGGCGAAAAAAAAACAAGAATCTAGAGCTGTTTCGAGGCCGCTGCATAAAACCCCCACTCTTGGCCGTTGCTAGAATGCAGGCGGCATTGAGCTGAAGCAACGGAACCAATCGCTTCCAGCCGGCAGCATCGGGTAGTCGGTCTTAAGCATTCGCGATGCTTAGCGCCGCGTCTACGGGTCGGGTTTCGACGTTGAGCTAGACAGTTGGCGCCATGTGAGAGACATGTGCTTTATTAGCCTTTCCCAAGGGCGTGTTTTACTGTCGGAAATGCTTTCCGCTGCGCGTTATCAAGGAGTAATTGTAATGGAGTTGGAGGCCATGCACGTCCGTCATTGCCGTTGGCGACGTGTTACTGTACCATTAACAATGCACTGGTTATCCGAGAAAAAGAAGAATAAAGGGGTATTGAAAAAGTCGCCACTAATGCTTGCAACGTTGTGAGCAAGTTGAAGACTGGGGCATTTGAGCAAGAATCGCTTTGGAAATTGCTAAAAAAAAAGAATTAAAAAAGAAATAGAGAGGAATGCTGAGGCTATGCTACGCCAATCAAAATGTAATGCTGCCACTCCCTTTGGCGTAGTACGTATGATGCCGCCGGCACAGACAAATGTAAATGGAAATATGATGGCAAGAAGTAGATATTGGGCGGGGATTTGCAACGTCATCTATACGTATGTTACCCACGACTTGGAAAAATTCCATCAGGCAATCACCCACAGACACTTGTATCATTCCAACCTCCCTCGAATCACTACCACAGTAATCAGGGCCACCTTTGACGACTGGAAACGCACTTTACAATGACGCGGATACAGTTATTTTCCCGCCCGCTCATGACAAGCTTGCGTGCTGGGAAAAGTGTCCAGATTAGACGCTACGCGACGGAGCCACCAGGAGAGGTCCAAAGTCGGTATGATGGTTCCATGGCCAGACGAGCAACAGAGTTATGAGTAGAACATGTGCTCACTAATGCCCACGTCGCAGCAAGACGTATGCCATGATTGGCGCCGCCGCGCTCGCCCTCGGAAGCAGCTTCTACCTGCTGCTAAGCCGTCCTGAAAAGGCAGTCGAGGTACAGAACACGGGGCAAAAGGGCTCTCTCGCCTCGGAGATACCACCGACGCGCTAGGCCATGGTGGTGGTGGTGATGGTGTCGCTGTGTCTGATGCAATACTTGGGATATCTCTTTATGCGCCTAGCAGCCTTTGTTAGCCTCGTCTACGTCAGTCACCGCAATGGACAAGAGCTTATTTGCTCGTGTTCAAAGACGACTATTCAAATAATGAATAATGCTTCATCTTGGCTTTTGCCAGCATCATGGCCAGCAATCAGTGGCCTTGGATGCACATAAACTTTATGGAACAAAACATTGTGAAAACAAGACAAAGGAAAATCATGGGTCCAATGCCATGGCAGCTTCCTGGCTCCATTTCCCAAAGGCAATTATATAGGCTAAAGCTTGCCCAAAGCCCTGGCACAGGAGGTCGTCACTGACATTGGGGTACTCGTTGGCCAAGGTGGCGAAGTAGGAATGGCTATCGAATTCTCGATTCTGGGGATAACATAACTAACTGGAAAAAGGATATTGGGCTACTTGTATATTACTCTATCCTTGCATAACAATCTGGTGGGGTTAGGGAAAACGCTTCATATCCTTTCGCGTCTTCCGCTAGTGATTTATGCTGGTCCTGCGCCGGAGTAGGTGCTGGAGGAGGGGGAGGAGGGGGGTGTCTGCCGCCTAGAGTATCTCCGCTGCGTGTCTATTTGACGCAATTTGCTGGAGCGATGTTGAAATATCGCCGTTGCTATTTGACTCGTCATTGTTACTTTTTGTGACGTCGAGAATTCCAGTTGAATCTGGGGGGGGGGCTGTCACGGCAAAGGTTCTGGCGCTTGGTAGTCTCCTGCTAGCAATTCGCCGGCGCTGGTGGTGTCGCTGAGAATATTTCTCATGCAGTCGACAGCCAGTTTTCTTGAGTTGGATTTGCCCAGAGTCATCCCTTTGAACTGGGCCCTTTTTGAATTCTTGAATCGGAGTCTCTAATTTTGCAATAGGTCCACGGTGGTAGAGGTGTGTCGCCAGAAGGGAGAGTTTTTTACACTTTATCCCAGGACAAAGTAAACGAAGCCAAAAGATGGTTGGTAGACCAGGCGCTAGTACCAGCGCCTTTCGAGTTTTTGGAGGCGGCGAATTTCCGAAGGGTCATGGTATTTTGCCATGTGGCTGTCGCCTTGAACGTGGCTATATCGCGAGGTGTGTTTTCGTATAGTTTAAGCCCGCTGATTAAATGTAGTGACATCTGTACAGGATTGCAGACGCCGGATACCTAGTAGCGAGTAAATGTAAGAGGGAAAAGAGAAGATAGTGAAAAGAGAAAAGGGCAGCTCCAGATATATTGGCCAGAGCGCTTCTTGCAAACCAAGAATCAAGAAACAATCATTTTGGCCAATCAAAACGAGGGACAAGTTGGAATTGCCGGCAAGGCCGCAATAAATGCAAGGGGTATTAAAAGAAAGGGCACCCAGAGACTGCTCGGCGTAGTTTGCTTATATCTCAGTATATACAGACTGTATTATTCAATCTAAATTTGGGCCACATCAAGCTCCTCAACTCGTAGCTGTTAATAATTTGCTCTGCCCCAGGCTGTCAGCTCCACAACTTGGGCACTCTAAACATCATAGTCTTTGGACCTTTTGTCATGGGTGCACTAGCTGCAATGCTATAATACTATGAGCTAGTTGGCGTGTGGGCATGCAAGCTAATAAGGAGTTGGCCGTGTTGCCTATATATTCTCAAGTTCCCGACTTTCTCTCCATGTCAACAGACACTTCGGCGCCACGAATCCGTATCCAAAGCCGTATCGAATTCTTGGACAGAATTTTGCCCCAAAAGTTATAACCTTCCCAGCCGCCGGCACCAACCCGCGCTGTGAGCCAAAACTGTGGAGGCCTGCCCTCATCAAGCATAACGACTCCTAATATCGCCTCGCCTTTTTGATCTCTAGTATAAATGGACACTGGCCACTTCCACGTGAGTAATATACGTGCGCCGTCATATAGCCCAGTTGGGATATTGAGTTGAATTTTCTGGCCATTTAATTCGAGTTGTCGCGCTCTGAGAGAGCCAGTAAATACTGCACCGTAAAAGTGAAAGAATCCCTTTGCAGCAGACCCAAAGATTTTTTCCTGGTGCTTGCCTTCGATCCTCTCGCTGATGAGTACATAGTCTGTTAATTCACTTAGCGTCACGTTGAGTCTGATCTGGGGCAGTTTCGGCGGGTCGTCATGAAAAATTTCAATCGTTTTCTGAGTAGCCGACTCAACCATGGGATGTATCAGGGTAACTATTAAAGGTTCGGCCGTTTCACTAATAAGAATTACATCGCGAACTATGCACTCGGAAAGTTCGGCAAATGTTGACCAGAATCGCTTCGCATCATGCTTTGTAGTTACCCAGGCGGTTCGCTCAAAAGAGTAGAGAGTGCCTATAAAGGGTATATGCTTGACTGCCGAGTTTACAATCTCTTCTAGATCCGTAAAAAACTATATGAGTTAGTACTTTTATATAAAGAAACATTAGTACCGGAATTTTACCTCGTAAAACTTACATTCACTGCGTATACTTGCGAAGAAAATCCGACCAAAGCCAAGAAATATACTCTTAAAAGAGATAATAGTAGCATTTTATATTCCGTGCTTGGGATTTCGATGCTAGTAGAAGAGATGACTTTGAGACTCTACTATGTGAAGTTTGGTTGACTAGCTTTAAACTTCGTGTCTTGTATTCACAAACACGATGCAGGCACTTTATATTCTATATTCCCAAGCATAAATACGGCGCTTTGTTACCCAAGGTAGCAGAACTCTATAGCTGCTAAAGTTTCCAAGGGAGCGATTCTTTCTTTTATATTGGATAGAGAATAGGTAAGAAATAAAACTATTCGTGCTACGCGAACGGGGTGCTACTTAGAGGGAGGCTAGAGTATAACTAATTTTTCATCTAACAAAAGTCCTAAATAATACTAAATTCAACACTTTGATTGGCTTAGGATGATTATATAGTTCGGAGTCCGCGGGGCTATTCTGATGCCTATTAAGTATTGCTAATAAGTATTGCTAATCGTATAGTAACTCGAAATACTCTGGTACCTTTCCGGAAAAAGAATCCCCGCTATATACCTAGACCTAACTAGCTAGACCTTCTAACTAGCCAGACTTTCTAGAACTTTTCAGACCTTGCCAGAGCCATTCAGAGCTAGCTAGAGCCTGTAAGACCTTGCCAGACTTTGCCAGAGCCAGCTAGAGCCAGCCAGAGCCTGTGAGACCTTGCCAGACCTTGCCAGACCTTGCTAGAGCCTACCAGAGCCTGCCAAACCTTCCAATCAGCCAGACATTCCAACTAGCCAGACTTACTAGACTTACTAGACTTACTAGAGCTAGTAATATAAATAATACTTTTTTATATAGCGATTTTAGAGCTAGAAAGATATTTCTAGTAAATAGATTCTACTATATAGTACTTTAAAATTATAAGTTACTATATAATTAGTACTCGTTAACTATATAATTAGTAATACTTAAAATATTAAGGTAGTGTTAAGGAAATTTATAGTTAAACCCTGGCGGTACTTTAGTAAAAGGTAATTTATCTTTATAGCTAGCACCTCGTTAGAAACCTAGACTTAGTAAGAATGCACATACTATAAAGTATATAGAACTAATAGAATTAGCAGGATTAGCGATAGTTGCGTGCTGGGTAAGGTGCTTGAGAGAGCCTTAGGATTAGGTCGGAGCCTAACTAGATATATTTAACGCGAGATATATCTATGCCAGACCTTCTAACCAGCAGACCTTCCAACTAGCCAGACCTGTTAGACCTTGCCAGAGCCTGCCAGAGCCTGCTAGGACCTGCCAGACCTTACTAGAGCCAGCGATAACAGTAATACTTTTTTTACGTAGCAATGTTAGAGCTAGAAAGATATCTCTAGTAAATAGATTCTG
>NJET01000032.1:0-83047 GCA_002591415.1 Ophiocordyceps australis | reverse complement strand
AGTACTTTAAAATTATGGGTTACTATATGATTAGCAATACTCTAGATCTATGGCCCTGATTCTACCTGCAACTTGTGATACTTTTATACTGACCGTAATACAAGGCGTTGGCGTTGGCGTCCTTTTCAATGACTTCGTGGCGTGCGCTGGCGTAACTAGCGTAACTGGCAATAACCGTGAAAGGTGACGTAATGGGATCGTTGTTGAATTCTTAGTAAAAAGATGTGCGTCGAACATATATGCTCGTTGAGTATTGTAAATAAAACTCAGAGCTAAGCAGCTACCTCTGCGAAATTCGCGGGCAAATACACGTAGCCCATAGTACTTAAAAAATGATCATGCTGTGGGATGAGCACTCGGGATGTTGTGCGATGATTTAAAATAAATGACATTTACGATGACTTTGAACTTTATTATCAAGTCGTCTTCAAAGTAATAGTTACATACACAAGTAATAGAAAAAAAAATTATTAGTGAGCTGGCCCATTACTCCAAGGTGTTCCACAAGATCCCGATTCCTCTAGACGGGTAGATCTCCCCAAGAATACATCTCTCTGCCACGAGGATTTTGCGGCACATTGGGAGGTAACGGATACGAGGGAGTTGCAGTTATGCCACTAGGCGTTGTTGTGTGTTGGAGGGGCGCCATTTCCGGCAAGTCTAGCATTTCAACAACTGGGGGGAGGGGTGGTTGAGCGGATGACGATGGAGGCCATGGCGATGGAGGCCATGGCGATGAAGACCATGGTGATGGAGGCCATGGCGATGAAGACCAAGGCGGTGGAGGCCATGTCGATGTAGCCCATGGTGGTGGAGGCCATGACGATGGAGGCCAAGGCGGTGGAGGCCATGACGATGTAGCCCATGGTGGTGGAGGCCATGACGATGGAGGCCGTGACGGTGGAGGCCATGATGATGGAGGATATGGCGAGGGAGGTGGAGGCCATGATGATGGAGGCCATGGCGATAGAGACCATGGTGAAGATGTCGAGGGAGGTGGGGGCCGTGATGATGAAGTCCATGGTGGTGGAAGCCGTGACAATGGAGGCTCTGCTGGTGGAGGCCGTGATGATGAAGCCCATGGTGGTGGAAGCCGTGACGATGGAGGCCCTGCTGGTGGAGGCCGTGATGATGAAGCCCATGGTAGTGGAGGCCGTGACGATGGCGAGGGAGGAGGTGGAGGAGGTGGTGAAGATGGCAAGAATAATGGTCCGTTCTGAGTATTTGGGTTTGGCGGGATCCAAGAAGGAGGTGATGGCGCGTTGTGTAAGCGAATTGGTCGCACCAAAGGCCAGTCTGAGAGAGACGAAGACGACATTGGGGATGTTGGTGGCGGAGGTGGCGAGGACGGGGGCAAGCCCTCACAAGTGGGCAAATCCGAGCCCGACGATGGCAAAAGTGATGTCGGTGTAGGCGAGTCAAGAGGTGGAGCCGAGTATAGCATCGACACCGGAACAAGAGAAGATTGTAAAGGCATGTTGTATCCGGTGTGATGTATCAGATCTGGCAAAGTGTTTGAGGGGAAGTTGTATCCGGTGCGGTGTATCAAATCTAGCAAAGTGTTTGAGGGGAAGTTGTATCCGGTGCGATGTATCAATTCTGACAAAATGGTTGAGGGGATATTGTATCCGATGTGATGTATCAAATCTGGCAAAGTGTTTGAGAGGATGTTGTATCCGGTGCGATGTATCAAATCTGGCAAAGTGTTTGAGGGGATATTGTATCCGGTTGGCAAAGTGTTTGAGGGGAAGTTGTATCCGGTGCAATGTATCAAATCTGGCAAAGTGATTGAGACAAAGAGTTGCCAAAATATATCTGCAGCCGTGGGCGCGTCAACACGGTTCAATGTGAATAGGAACAGGAGCGGTGAATCAAGTTGTAAACAAGAAGGAAAAGAACAGACTTGTGCAGCGGCAAACGTGGATTTATAAGGCGCAATTGGTAAACAAATCACTTGTTCCCAACCTTGCAAAAAAGCAAAAACAAGAAACAAAACAAGATTTCAATAAATAATGCTTTTGGTGCCGACTATGCATGCAAAGACGACGCGAAACGTGTGTGGGTGGCTGGGAGAGCGCCAACTTTGGATGCAGCGTGCAACTTTACTACCAAGGCGCTGCAAGGCTTGAACATTAATATGGCCTTGATACTCTGTTTCAAAGGGGGAAAATCATTCACCATGGTATTCAAGCCATGTTGGAATTTATAAAACAAGAAGCGTCGATATAGTAATGCCAGTTGCAGTTGTTGGTAGTTGCAGCGGGCATCATAGTTTGGAATGGTGGGTCCGGCACGTGGATCTGCAACAGGCATCATTGAGCTTGACAAGCAACAAACAATCCTTTTAAACATTAAGATTTCAGACACGACGCGACACAGCGTTTGCAAGCGGCGTTTAGCATTCTAGGCATCTAAACATTGAGCTCGTCGCCCCAGTGATTATCATGGTTCCAAACTTGAAGCAGATACACGACGCAAGCTGCAACTAAGAAGAGATTGAAGCCTCGCCTTATCCGCTGCCCAAAGTCTAAACTTGATTGGTCCTGCACTGCTAAACCTCAAACTTGGCAGATGCTTGGTGCTGTACCCGGACAACATGATCCTTTTCAGCAGAGGCGCTGGGCTGGCGCTCTGGAGAACCTTGTTGGACGCGCTTGTCCTCCTGCTTGAGGCCGGGGCCACGCGCATACCTGCTCTTGGCGCGGACTTTTCCGCCATGCTTGTATAAAACAAGGGGAATCACGGCCAAGAGGGTAGCCAGGCCGCCAATCAGGGATCCGCCGCCGCCGACACCGAGGGCTTTAAACATGGACTTTGTGAATAGGGGCGCTGATGCACTTGATATAGATCGGGCACACAGGTTGGCTGCGGCTGCCGAGGTGGCAAAGCTACCGTACGAGTCGACAATGTAGTTTGTCCACGACACGAAGATGAGCATCATGGCGCAGGACAAGACTCCGCCGCCCATTGTAGGCACGATCCAGTGGATGGAGCTGCAATGTATTAGCTTTGAAACTTGGGGTTTTTTTCTTCTTTTGCCTTGTTTGGACGGGTAGTGGGATAGACTTGCTTGTAGTTGGCCGTCCAGGCAAACCAAAACATGGCAACGGGGAAGCCGACGCCGCCAATGATGCCAACGAGCAAGCGGTCCTCGGGCTCAAGGATAGAGTGTGTCTTGTGCTTGTTGTGGCGGCGCCTGGTATCCCACACAACCAGCAGAGCAGCCGCCAGCGCTCCAACGACTGCGCCAAGCAGCGGCAGCTGGCCCACGCCCTTGTTCCAGCCCCTCATGTTTTGAAAGACAATGGGATATATGCTCAAGAGCATAAACTGCAGGGTAAACACAACGGCCATGTAGACTGCGCAACAAAAATTGATGAGGTCAAAGAGCAGCGCCCAGGGCCGAAGGAGCGCCTCCTTGTACATCAAGAGCAGCGACTGCGCGTGTGCTTCAAGCTCAGACTGGAGCTCGCGGTACTGCGCAGGCCGGGCGTGGCGGAGAGCCTTGGCGCGCTTCTTGAGAATAACGGGGCGGCAGGTTTCGGGAATGGAGAGCATGACTAGAGTGGTGAGGGCGTTGACGCAGAGCAGGACATACATGGCCCAGCGCCAGCCGCCCTTGATTTCCATGAAGCCGCTGATAATGGGACCAACCGAGGGCGCCATCCAGGCTGCGGCCGAGTAGACAGCCATGGGATTCCCGCGGGCAGTGTCTTGCCATAAATCAGCCAAGATGCCTGGCGAGTTGGACATGGACGCTGCAATGGCGACGCTGGCGAAAAACCGGCCTGCCAGGAGCGCGGCAAAGTTTGGTGCGAGGGCGCATAAGAGGCTAAAGGCTAGGTAGGCTGGATACGTGACCAAGTGGATTGGGCGTCTGCCAAACGACTCTGCCAGCGGCGCAAAGATGAAGGAGCCCACGGCAAAGCCTAGCAAAAACACCGTGGTGCTGAGTGCTGCAGTAGTTTCCGAGACGCCAAAGTCGCGAGAAATGGACCCGGTGCTGCCAGAGGTAAACGACGAGGCTAGCGTGGCATTCATGCTGAGCAGCGATGTGCCAATCGTCACCAGCCACTTGCGGCTCAAGGACCAGGAGCGAGGATCACCAGAGTCGTGGGCGGAAAAATCGACAAAGCCATCTTGGTTGATGCATGGCGTCTCTGAGCAGTCTCTCCAGTGCTCAAAGCGTTTGCGGCTGCTGCTGCAAAACAGACGCTGCCACACGGCACGCATGGCTTGCAAAATCTCGCACGGCACAAGAAACAAGGACTTGGCTTTTTTTTCCCTCTTCTTCTCGAGTCGAGAATATGTGAAAATGGACAGGAATCGCCGTTTGGGGAAAAGAGAAAAAAAAGATGATGCTGGCCAAGTGGCGCTCTCCAGCAAATGCTTTATAGTACGGCAATGCAAGCTGCACGGGGCAAGTGGTGCCACGCAGCGCTCATGCCCATCATCCAACCCCGGCATCTGTGAAAAAAAGATTGAATATCGAGATGTCTCTGCAAAAGTAACTATTCCAAAGCCCCTTCTCCACGGAGCATTTGCCCCGTCCCTCAAAACTCGGGACGAAGCCTTATGCTCCACACATTTAAAATCCCGTCTTGACACTTGTACTTTTTTTAAAAAAAAAAAATTCGATCCCGATTGCTCGGATACCTCCAAAAGGGCAGGGCACAAATTGTAGCAAGTTGTGGCAACCGGTCAGGCGGCATGGCGTTGCTCAACGCAGCGACTTGTCTCATTGGCCGGTTTCCAAGTCCAGAGTTTATACATGGCTTTGCGATATGTGCTTGGCGTCTAGAGTTCTTGGCTACGCGTCCCGACACAATGGAAGCTCAGCGAGAGCAAGTCGCGACGGTTCCGGCAGTGGAGAATCATGACTCCTAGGCTTTTTTTTTTGTATGACTCAAAGCCCAACGAGGTCGGATAAAACGCTCGTGTACTAGGCCGTGTGTTTGCTGCCTTCTTGTGCCACCTTGGTTTGCATCAGGGGCTGGCTGGCTTCTTAAGCACCCTTGCGCCTTTGCCCGCAGCAAACAGGCTGAGGCATCGCTTCCTTTCCAGCTGCCATGTCGAAGCTCCGTAATTGAGATATAAGACTGCTTGTGCGGACAACAAGCCCGTGCCCAAGCCACGGAGCAAAAGTACCCCTTTTCTATAATCCACGCCAAATCAAGATACAGCGTGCGCCCGGTTTCCAGCAAACAATGGCCGGCAAACAAGTCTGCTACCCATGATTTGTTTCAGCCCTCTTGTCAATAGTCGTAGGCTGCATTTTCCAAATAAGGACAATGATATCAAGCCCTTGTGCTTTGCCAAAACGAACCGTGCAAATAAACACGTACCAGCTTCGTCATGCAATTATAAACTTTTCAGTTTTAGCGCTTCGAGTCCAAATGCAGCTCCAAGGCAGAACCGGACCAAATGTCGCCGCCGTCTACATATTTACTTGACGACACTGCCCGAAAAGTGCTCGGTACCAAGCATCAGCTAGACTTGATTCCGTCGCCACTGGCTTTAAAAGCCAATCACCCCTTTATTGCGCACTAATCGAGATGGCCATGCCCATGCTTCTCGCCTCTCTTCTCCTTTGCCCATGCTTTTCGTCTTGTCCCTCTTAATCTCCCGATGGATATGGGTGCATCACCTGTCCATAGTACAGCTCGGCATCCTTGGACGCCAAAAATACATACGTGGGCGCAATCTCGCTCGGCTGTCCAGGGCGACCAATCTGCGACTTTTTGCCAAAGCCCTCCATCTGCTCCGGTGGGCGCGATGCCGCCTGGATTGGCGTATGCACCGGCCCGGGCGCCACAGCATTGACGCGGATGCCCTTGGGCATGAGCTGCTTGGCCAGCGACTTGGTAAACGACGTGATGGCGCCCTTGGTGGCGGCATAGTCAATCATGGCAGGCGTGCCTCTGAAGCCCACAATCGACGTGGTGTTGATGATGCTGCTTGACGTCAGCGTGCCTTGGCAAGCCACCCAAGACATTTCTCGGTCAAGACTCACCAGCCGCCCTTTTCCATGTGTGGCAGCGAGTACTTTGTCATGGCGAACATTTGAAGAATGTTGCTGCGAAATGTGCTCTCGACATTGCCCAAGTCGATTTCGCTAATGTCGTCGCACATGAATTGCTTGGATGCGTTGTTGACGAGAATGTGAATCATGCCAAAGCGCTCCACGTGCTTCTCAACGGCAGCCTGGCACGTCTTGTTGTCCATTAAATCTCCAGGCACCAGCAGGCACTGCCGGCCCTCTTTTTCCACCATTCTTTTCGTGTCTTCTGCATCTTGCTGCTCATCGGGCAGGTAGACAATGGTCACGTCGGCGCCTTCGCGTGCAAAGAGCACGGCCACGGAGCGGCCAATCCCGGAGCTGTAAACCAAGACGGACTGTGAGCTGCGAGTCGTGCAGTCAATTAGAGAGCAAGATGGACATACTCGCCGCCTGTAATGAGGGCTTTGCTATTGACTAGTCTGTCGGCAGCGCGATATTCGTGGAACTGGGTTTTGCCTTCGAGTCGCGTAACCTCGCTCGATGGCGCGAGATCCTTTTCAAGGCTACAAATCGTCAATCAGATGGATAATCTTGGCAAAAAAAAATAACAATAGAGTTACCCGGGCTGGCTCTGGGCCTGCGCTTTTGGCACTGGCTCAAACGACCCTTGTTTTCCAGACATGGTTTGTGCTGACAAGTATGTCGAAAAGCTCTTGTTGGTTGAAAGGAAACGATTTTTCGGAGAGCACACAGACTGTGCAGTGTTGTAAAGACAAATTCGGCCAGTCCTTGTAAAGGCAGTACGTTGCATGGCAACTGCTGCTCCATTGTGATATTCAACTGCCAAAAGACCAGGTGCGCCGTCTTGAGCAATGACGTGGTTGAGTAGCAGGGCGTGTCATCACTATGCCGTCATACATGATTTCAGTCTGCGGACCAAAAAAATAGGCCACTGCGCATGTGCAACTCTGTCGTCACTGATGCTGCCATGACTCTTTGCTGCACAGGATATTACCATCATGCCATGTGTGATTTAAAAGTGTCGTGTAATGTGTCTATTTGGAGAGGGAGGGGGGGAAGAGGCAAAACTGAAGCCTTGTCGTCTTTGACGCCTCTTGGATCATGGCGTTGCGGAGCAGAGTCGAGCAATTGGCGCTTCGACAAGGTGATGCCAGGTATATGGCCAGAAATCGTGCAAGAATATAGCCACCAACAATGGTTTCAACAAAGCTTGCAAACAACGAAGCATTGTAAACGACTAACAAGCTACGCACAGCACAATTGACTCGCCCAGGAATTGTCGAAACAGCAGCTAACCTATAACGCTATACGATTCTTTTGTGTAACCTTGGCTTGTTGGATTTCACTGGCTAGCGGGTATTCGGCCGATATCAAATAACGTGTTCTCAATGGCGGCGATACGTCCTGACAAAAAGCCCAAGTATTCCCACAGCAAAAAACAGCCTTTTCGATGTCTCATGAATACCAACTGTTAAAACGTCGCCCCTTTAGATAAACTTGACTGATTGCTTAGTGCTTCTAGGGCAGCCCTTGGGACAGACTCTTGACGAGTCGCCTAGCTAGGCGCGTCTTCAGAGCCATCTCCGTCAACCCACCCACCTGCGCGCACTCCTAAACATTCGCACCCACGGCCCAAACTCTCCCCAGCCATCCACCTCATCCACGGGGACATGGCTCGCCGCATCAGCCAGCACCGTCCGCTCAGGATGCGGCATCATGGCCACCACCCTCCCATTGCTACTCGCCACGCCCGCCACGCCTCCCGGGCTGCCATTTGGATTGCACGGATACCGCGTCGTTGGCTCGAGCCAGTTATCCACGTAGCGCAGCGCAACCATGCCCCGCCGCGTCAAGTTGTCCAGCGAGCCGGGCGATGCAAACTCGGCTCTCCCTTCGCCGTGCGACACAACCACTGGCAGCGCCGAGCCCTTCATGCCGTGGAAAAAGACAGTCGGCCTGTTGCTGTCGCCGTCGCCGTCTTGCTCAACGCGCACCATGCTGAACCTGGCTTCAAACTGCTGGCTCGAGTTTTGCACAAACGTGGGCCAGTCCTCCGTCCCCGGAATCAGCTCCTTGATGCGCGTCAGCAGCTGACACCCATTACACACGCCCAGCGCAAACGTGTCGGGCCGCTTGAAAAACTGGGCAAATTCTCTTCGCGTGTTTTCGTGCAAGAGTATCGCCTTGGCCCAGCCCTGGCCTGCGCCAAGCACATCGCCGTACGAGAAGCCGCCGGGAGCCGCCAAGCCGACAAAATCGGCTAGAGAGCGCCCGCCAAAAAGGTCAGTCATGTGAATGTCAATGGGCTCAAAGCCAGCTGCCCCAAAGGCAAAGGCTAGCTCGGCATATCCATTGACGCCCTGCTCGCGCAGCACCGCCACGCGCGGCACCTTGCCAAAAAACTTGCTAATTGACGACTTGAGGGGGATAATATTTTCAGAGGGCGAGAAGCTGAGTTGGTACGAGAGGCCGGGATCCTCAGAGTCGGCAATGCCAGAATACTCGGCGTCGGCACAGGCGGCATTGTCGCGCAGCCGCTGCATGGCGTGCGACGTCTTGCTCCACCACTGCTGCATCTCG
The DNA here is from genome assembly GCA_002591415.1 of Ophiocordyceps australis. Taxonomy (NCBI): domain Eukaryota; kingdom Fungi; phylum Ascomycota; class Sordariomycetes; order Hypocreales; family Ophiocordycipitaceae; genus Ophiocordyceps; species Ophiocordyceps australis. The sequence continues at coordinate 74,445 of NJET01000032.1, read as the reverse complement.
ACTCGGCCAAGCGTAGCAAAGGTGGACGCGCCGTGGCGAATCGTGAGCGTCTGTCTCGTCTTGGACTTGACGACACCAAACTTGCGAATCAGGCCGGGCGGAGGTCCGCACGTGGCAAAGCACCTCTTGAAATTAATCTCATCTCCGGCTCGCACTTGAAAGACGGCTCCCAGCTCCTCGGTAAAGAGGGCCTCAATCATGTCGCCAGCACCTCCAGACTTGGCTATGCCGTCCATCATCATGTCTACGCCGCAACGGCCCGCAAACATCATCTCGGCAACCGTGGCCATTAAGCCTCCGTCAGATCGGTCATGATAGGCCAAAACTACGCCGCTCTTGTGCAGCTGTGAGAGCGCGTCAAAGTAGTCGAGGATGAGGCCGTAATTCTTCATGTCGGGAACTTGGTTGCCAATGGCGCCCATGGACTGAGCCAGTGCCGAGCCTCCTAGAGCTCTCCTGCCCTCTGCGAGATCGACAAAGAGGAGAATCGTCTCTCCCACCTCTTCCACCCGCCGAAGCTGTGGTGTCCAGGTGCTGCGCACGTCCTCGACAATGGCAAAGGCTGAAATGGCAACCGACACTGGAGCTGTCACGCTTTTGCAGCCTTGTTGGTCCTTCCACGATGCCTTCATTGAAGTCGAGTCTTTGCCAACGGGGATGCCAATGTTGAGCTCGGGGCACATTTCCATGCCAATGGCTCGCACAGCTTCGTATAGTGCCGCGCCCTCGCCAGCATGGCTAACTGCCGCCATCCAATTGGCAGAGAGCTTGACGCGTCGAAGATCGCCCATAATGTCAGCAGCGCCCAGGTTGACAAGACTTTCAGCCACGGCCATTCTTGCAGAGGCAGCCGGGTCAACCAGGGCCAGTGTAGGCTTTTCGCCCATGGCCATGGCCTCGCCGCTCCTCTGTTTGCCGCCCAAGCTAAACGATGTGGCCGTCACGGCAACGTCTGCCACGGGAATCTGCCACGGGCCAACCATTTGGTCTCGAACCGTCAGACCACCCACGCTCCGGTCGCCAATGGTGATGAGAAACGACTTGGAGCCAACGGCCGGCATTTGAAAGACACGCTCCACGGCCCGTTCAAAGAGTTCGGCAGTTTCAGTTTCTGCCCCGAATGCTTCTTGAAGAGAGGCCAAGGCGTCAAAGGCTGGCCAGTTTGCCTTGTTCGACTCGTCTGAGCGATCTTGCTGGCGCTTTGGTGGGAACAAGGCATCCATGGGCAGGTCAATCGGGCGAGGATACTCTGTTGACTCTCGATCCGTGAGAACCAGTCTCGTCTCTCCTCCCTCATCATCCTTTGCAACGACGGAACCAACGTCTGAGAAGCCGCACCGCTCCCTGCGACAAATGCTGGTGAAGCGATTCATGTGCTCTGGATTAATTAAAAGCACATATCTCTCTTGGGCTTCGTTGCACCAGATTTGCAGGGGACTCATGCTCTTGTCGGCGCTTTCAATTTGCCGAAGCTCAAAGTGGCCACCAAAGCCGGCATCCTTGACAACTAGAACTCTGTCAGCGCACGATTTCTTGTATCCCGTCGAATATATATATATATATAGAGAGAGAGAGAGAGGGGGGGGGGGGAAGAGAAGGAGAGAGAAAGAGAGAGAGAGAAATGTTGCTTACGCTCCGGCAAGGCATTCGAGAGACCACCAGCACCAACGTCGTGAATCATGGCAATGGGGTTTTGCTCGTCGAGTGCCGTGCATGTATTGATAACCATTTGCGCCCGCCGCTCCATCTAAACTCGACGTGTTGGATGATTGGGTGCTGCCAGCCTGTTTCTGGGATCTACATACCTCGGGATTACCACGTTGAACACTGTCAAAGTCGAGAGCTGCGTTGCCTTGTCCAGATGCATTACTCGATGCAGCACCGCCGCCGAGGCCAATCAGCATGGCAGGGCCGCCGAGAACGACAACGTGAGCTCCTTGATGAACAAATCTCTCCTCCTTCAAAGCATTCTGCGGGCGGACTGTTCCAACTCCGCCAGCCAGCATAATGGGCTTGTGATATCCACGCCACTCCTTTGCGTCGCCGGCATTAGTTGTTGTCGGTGTCAGCAGCGTTCGAAAGCAGCCAGTCAGGCAGGGCCGCCCAAATTCATTGTTGAACCGGGCGCTTCCAATTGGCGCTTCCAGCATAATGTCGAGGCTGCTTGCGTAGTGCGCCGGCCGGCCAATGTCCAGCTCCCAAGGGAGAGGATGGTCGGGGATGAGGAGATCGGAAACCCAAAATCCACAAAGGCCGCCCTTGGTCACAGATCCTCTTCCGACTGCAGCTTCATCGCGAATTTCTCCTCCAGAGCCGGTGGCGGCACCGGGAAATGGTCTATCGTTGACCTTGTTAGTTGCAAATTACCCAGCCAGCGCTGCAACGCGGAAACTCACGAGATTGCGGTGGGATGGTTGTGTGTCTGGACACATTAGTAACCGGCTTGACAGCGCACATGACTAGTGTTTTAGCAAACCTCGACTTTGGCCAAGACGTATGCAACCTCTGGAGTAAGCTTCCATGTGCCAGTAGAATAGTCAGGAGACCAAAAATTGGCCATTTCGCCTTGCATGACTGCGGCATTGTCGCTATAAGCCGAAACGGTAAACTCGGGAGTTTTTGAGTGCGTATTCTTGATCATTTCAAAGAGGCTCTTGTCCTGCGGTACGCCATCAATGGTCCAGTTGGCATTAAAGACTTTGTGGCGGCAGTGTCTGGCAAGCTCATGTTAGCAATCGTTTACTCCTCTTCCCCTCTCTCAAGGCATGACGTTGAACCGACTCGGAGTTGACTTGGGCAAACATGAAGAGCTCAACGTCGTGCGGTGGTCTGCCAAGTTGTTCAAACACGCCGACAAGATACTGCATCTCCGACTCGTCTAGGCTGAGGCCCTTTTCCTTGTTGTAGGCCTTCAAGACGGCCAAGGGTTGCTGTCCACTGACAAAAATGTCAACCACTTGCAGAGGAGCAGGCACATTCTCGGAAAACATGACGTCGAGCAGAGGCTTCTCAAAGGAAAAAGTCTCCGTCATGCGGTCGTGCAAGACGTGGCAAAAAGAAGTCTCATCGCCCGGCTCAAGTGGCGCCTCAAGCTCGATAAGAAGCCGTCGTCCTCGCTCTATCCGCCGCACATGCTCTTTTAGCCCGCAGACATGAGCAATACTCGTCGCCTGTGAGCTCCACGGCGACAGATATCGCGGCGTGACATAGGCTGTGACTGAACTGCTGCCGCTCTCGGCTGCCAGTAGCGATTCTGAATCGACATCGTGTAGAAGCTGCTTGACCTGGTCGACGATGCCTTTGCTAGCAGGCGCTGAAAAATCAACATAATATACCCACTGTCCTCTAATCTGTTTGATCCGAGGCTTGCTGTTCTTGTTGGCGCGCGCCGCAAGCTCATGCGCTGTCGATTCGGTAAAGCACGAGCCGCCTACCAAGATGTCGTGCGCCATGACGAGCGTAGAGCCAGCTTGACGCGGTGGTGTATATCGTCTGGCAAGCCGTATGCCAGGGCAAAATTGCAAATCGAGGGCGTCGTTGGTTCCAGCCTTGCCGAACACCAGACAACAAAGAGCCCCTCCATCGCCAGGTTTCCTCACTTTGCTTATCGATAGGCGTCATACAAAGTACACAGGTACTAATAAGTGGGGTAGAATGCTGCCTGCCAACGGTTCATGGGCCAATGTTGCTTGAATAAACCCGCCCGAGTTCCCCATTACCCTGTAGTAAAAGCTAGTGGTACAAGATTCCCATTGATGATTCATCCTCACTTTCCAAGGAGTAGCGCTCAACGCCCCATCAAGTAGCCATAGCGAATATTCAAAAAAAAAAAAACACGGTTGTAGGATAAAAAAAAAACTCATTAAATCGGGATTCGAAAAGGATGCGCCTCCGTGTTGAGCACATAGTCATCCAGGCTGATTACGTCGGGCGCCGAAAACACCAGATAAAAGTATTTGAGGGTTTCAGCAAGCCAAAAGCTCTATAAATACGAGTACTCGTCAGTTCAATCATGAAATGGCAGCAAAACTTTGGCCAGCCTCTTACTCACCTCCATATAGTCCTCCTGCGGTAGCGGATACTCGTCCATAGTCACATCCAGCACTGCTGCATTGGCATACTCTGTCCGCGTGCCATTGCTCACAGCCTGAAACATGTCCCATGCGGCCTCTTGAAATTCAGCACGCCCAGTGATGCGATGCATGTAAAAAACGCTTTCAATGGCCTCGGGCCGCAAAATGTAGCGCGGGTCCTTGGCCGTGGTGAATCCCTTGGGGAGATGAGACTTGTACTCGGGTCGGCGGTCACGCTCTCGCACCCAAATATCCTCATTCCACGGACACGTTGCGCGGGAAAGACAGGGCGCCGTATCGATTCGCTCAGGCATCATGCCCGTGGGAAATGCGCGATATGCATAGACGCAGCCATTGGTCAGCTTAATGGCCCGGTCTACATCGGCGGGCCGGTCAAAGAGTCGTCCAGCAAGGCCAAACATGCCTCCGACAAAACATGCCAGATGCTCTGTTTCGGGGTCCAAGATGGGACGGCCCTGTTCCATGTTGATGTTTCCTGGCAGGAGAATGTCGTCGCCTCCAGGCAGCATGGGCCGGAACAAGAAATGCTGGTTGACTGTGTCGAGAAATGTTTGTGACATTTCCTGATATCTCTTGTCCCCGCCTGACAATAGCTGATGCATCTTGGGCAGGTACTCGTAAAGCGAATCCACAGAGCCGCCCAAGGTAAATGTGCCTCCGCTGGTAACATCGCGCCTCTTCATGGAAACCCACATGGGCCAGACGCCAGGAAGCTCAGTAAAGTTTTGCCCGCGATAAAAGACTTGGGTAACTCGGGAAGCAGCATCATGGTACTTGGGGTCGGCTGTTAGCTGAGAGAGGCGCGTCAACTCGAGGGACAAGGTGCCAGGAGCAGCAGAGACGACCGTATCTTCCACCTCCAGACCGTCGCCCGTCTTGGCCGCTTCAAAGTCGATAAAGTCGACTGGCATGCCATTAGGCGTGTTGAAGCCTGCGTAAATCATGTTGCCAAGCTCAACGGCCTTTTGGAGCAGCACTTTGCGGCCACTGAGATCGTATGCCGCCACGAGGCCTCCAAGATAGCGAATGTTTGTCTCGAACATGTTGACGCGACTAGACGTCGAGCTCCCAAAGTCAATTGCAGCAACCGCAGCAACCGCCTCGTCAAACTCGTCACGCAGGCCCATGATCCACAGCATATCCAGCGCATCGACCAAGGTGGCCGCCCAGCCTGAGAATTGATCGCGCGCACTGCCAGAAATGGGCAGCAGTGCATCTCTTCCCCAAGCAAAGCGCTTGTAGCTTTCCCAGTTCTTTATAAAGAGCTTGCGAACCTCGGCTTGCCTCCCAAGACGAATCTTCCCCGCGTGCGTAGACTCCGTGTCGAATTCGTGCTGTATACGAGGACGCTTGCGACGAGTTTCGCCATTGTCGCTCGCCTCGGGCATGGAAGACACATCCTGTGGCCAATCGGGCTCATGGCGCAATTTAACACTGGCCCAGTCGAAGCTACTCGCTGATGAGTCTGCATTTGTGTTCGTACCGCGATTCATCGAGTGCTCAAGACGACTCCATTCGGAGCGTCGAGACGGCCACAAGAGGTCGACATTCCACACAATGAGAATGGCAATAATCGTCAAGCAAGCGCCACGCCTCAGCCGTCCAGGGCTGAATGGATTCGACAGCATGCCCGGCCTCTCTGAACGCCAGCCAAGGGAGACAGTATTTGTTTCTGGACAAGACTTCTTCACTGACGAGCCAAACAGAGGCACAAGGTTTATGTCCTCATAACTAGTAGGTACGTACAATCTCAAGGACAGACCCGCCAGGTAGGATCTGAGACCCTTGCAGCTTCCAGCTTCTCACCCATGTTTCGCGCTAGACAGTGTTTGAATCAGCACCTGGCTCTTTTCTCAGCCAAGCTTCACCATTCGACTCGTGCCTGCATGCAGCCACTCAAAGGATTCCACGGCTCAAAATAGCCTCGGGAAATTGCTAGCCTTGACCAGCTAGCAGCAGCCATGGTTGCTGCAGCAATAGACGATAAACTGCAAATGGCATGCTTTGAGCCAAGAGTCTTGCGAAGCGGGTTCTAGACGCATCATATATATTGGGCTTAGGTTGGCGTTTATTACTTGTTGTGGGACTGGCCCACTTGCTGGCCAGCTATTAGCCAGTGTCAGCCGGACTTCTTCCGAGACCACTAGATTGGTCTCGTCCCTCTATAACAGGTTTTTCCCTCCTTCATAGTTGTTCAACACCTTTTTTCTGCATGTATTCCAGCGGTATACTATAAGTTATATAGCCCATGACGATTCCATTCACGTTTTTTTCATGAAAATTGGTCCATTTTTAACCACTTTTAGCATAAATCTAAATACGAATTTTTCTTCTAAAATACTAAACGTTTCATTTGCGTATTACGATAGCGGACAAGGAGACCTTTGGCCACGTGCCCAAGTTGTAAATGTAGGACAACTATCGCTAGCTAGTATGACTGGATTTTATGGGTTTCCTAATTAGGAGTGTTAACATACTCGAGAAAATCATGGAAATGCGTTATTTATACTTTTTTAGAGCCCCTGGCATAGCATTGTTTGCGGCGTTCGCGGGGCATCATATCACGTGCTAGGCGGTCAAGGTGAACGAGGCAGAAAGGTGGGGGCTTTTTGTAGCTCTCTTCTGCTGGCTCCAATCCTCCTCTTTTTTGTGGGAGGCTACAAGCAATGAATGACTCTAAGGCTGCAGAACTATGGAAGAGCGAGAGTCTGAGAGGGGTGTGTCCCGACCTAAGATACTATATCTCACGAGGTGCTAAATAGGACCTTTGCACTCTAATAGTAGGGAATGAACCCCTAGCCTGAAGGCAGGTGCATCTAGGATCCAGTCCGATGCCAGTCAACATTTTTCTTCACCATCAATTCTTGAGAGCTCCGTTCTCGTGCAATCGACATAATTCTGCTTTTCTTCTTCTTTCTTCCTTTATTATTTAAATAAAACCTCTACCCTCTTCGTTCTTCTGCTTTTCGCCCTCTGTCAATCGCACCTCTCTCTTCACACAGCATTTCTCCTCCTGCACAGCAACAAGAAGAGCAGGAATCAACGGATGGCAGCGTCTCCAGATCATGAGGGCATGATGGTTTTTTCCTGCATTCCCTCCAGATTGTTACACCATGTTGAAAGCAAAGTTTGCACTAGAGACAAATCTCCCTTCCTCGTATTCACGTCTTTCTGGCGCAAGGAACTTGCCTGTAATCACCCCAAGAGAATTGGCCGGCAGTTCCCTGCATCAAACCATCACGCTAAGAGACGCTCGAGTCGGCAAAGAATGACCTAGAAGAGCCGCCACATAACTGGCTGCGTGGACAACCAGCACAACCTAGTCATAAAAGTATTGTATTTATAGTACGTACCGATAAGTAAAAGACAAGCTGTTTTATCTTGTAAAACCACGTTACAGTGTGTAGAGATGGAACTCCTCACTGCTCGGTCAAATACGCAATGCTGGTTGCTGCCAATATCAGATGAACGGTGAGGTGACCACTCCCCTCAGAGTCCCATTCTAACGATCTAGCCAAGACACGAACCTGGAACCTTTGCCAACCGCCAGATGCACAAGCAAGTGTGGCGACTTGGGTATCCGAAATACGAGCCTTTGTGTGGCCCACAAGATCGGGCCCAAAATCTATGACTACTTGCTGGGTCGACACGATCAACTACGAGAGAGCGTTTTATTTGTCTGTCGATAATAAAGATAAATTTAGCGAAGATACTATAGACCTGTATCCGCGGCACGGATGACGATATTGTGGATGAGTTCCTGGCTGCTATTGCCTGCCGGTCCACAGTTTATACTCCGCGAGGGAACCCGCTTCGGGCTAATAAGGCAGTCTCCAATTTGCCGTTATTGAAGATTCTGCCTCAAAGTGGTGCCGTTGGCACTCCAGCACCATATTGGCTTAGCTTACCCAAGTTAACTGTTTTTGGAGTCGCGTATCCTTTCGTTTGATGGCTGATATCCATGCTTCTGAGATGGGATTAGAGATTTGATGAAGGTTAGGAAACACACTACAGCTGCTGCTGCTGTTGATGGATCCGCCGAACCGCCTGCTGCGGCATTTGCTTCTCCGCCTGGAGCGATTCGACTATCTGCTCCTTTTAATTATCTCCGGATTCTACTATTGCAGTGGCCTAGCCATCTCCTCACCCTCTTTTGTCTCCGCGTCTTTTTATGCCTGCCACAGCCGCTATACCCGTTGCCTTAGTTATTCGAGCGACTGTTGAGGCTGTCACTGTAACCGCGTCTGCATCGATACCTCTTGCCCAGCCTGTTGCTGCTGCACAATCCGCTGGTCTTTATGTGACGCCTGCAATGAGACCTGCCGTCGTGACTGCTGCACCGGTCGTTCTTGGATCAAGCCAGCTGGAATGCCTCAGACAGCAAGGGCTTATACAAAGCTATACTCCCCCGGGAAGCCCACGTTGGGGCACTGGCCAAGCTACTAAGAGTGGGCCAAATTCAGGTGATGGCGGTGAAGAGAATGATAAAGAGGGTGATGAAGAGTCCATCAATAATAGCGATAGCGACTCAGGAGGTACGCCAACGCAGCAAACGAGGATTCCGAGCGAGGAAGGCGATACGCTGGCTGTTCTTGTTAGGAACAGTAAACCTTGTTATTCGACCCTACTTCGCAGTTTGGGGCAATCGGGGATAATCGGGCCAGTGTCACTTCCAATTCTCCTCCACCTCTATCGGACGGAAATAAAGACTTAGGCGAGCATGGAAGCCTCGGACTTGAAAACGAAATGTCGAATCACGAAGTTGCTTTTGCACGATTTTTGAGAAACCGGAACCGTTGACTGAATTGGTTGTTTGTCCTGTTTGAGGGAGTAATGGGAGTTTTTTTTGACTTTATCTGACTATACTTTGAAAATTGTCGACGTTTGACTAGATGTATGTACTCAAGGTACAAGCACAAAATAATACAAACCCGTTAAACCCAGTTAGTATGGCAGCCGTCTTACACGACTTGACCAAGTTGATACTATGAATGCTGCTGAGTGTTCCGATTTAGGGTTAGGGATTATTGGGTCGTCACCATTGCAATACAGTCTTGGCTTCGACCTTTCAGCTAACCCCCCTCCTCTACGCTCCAAGTGCCAAGTCGAGTGTTGAAGCAGCATGGTCAACATCAGCTGGCAATAATGGGCAGGGCAGGACATGTGAGGTTGAGAGTGGATATGCCATGTACCTCTTGTACATTGGACAAACGTCACCGACTAGGGCAAGGCCGTGTTCCAATAAAGGCCAGGATGTGACTTAGCCTCGTATTTGAGTTTGATGGTCTACATTATGCGTGACTGTCACCATGCCATGTGGCACCTCGACCCCTTGTCTTTTATTAATACATGTACTGATTCCATGGCGGCCATGGCGCCTTTTACAAGGGAAAAAATGTTTGCAGGTATAGAAATAAAAGGAAAAAAAAAGGACAAGGAAGAGATTATGTGTTCAAAGACATCGAGGGCGCTGTGCGTCATAAAAGAAAGCCAATAAGACAAAAAGACAGGACAGCAAGGAAACAAAAGGGCAAGAGAGCAAGAGGGCTGTGTCCGACGCCTTGCAGCCTCATTGAGATGCCAAGGCGCAGTGCGCTTGCGGCTGACGAGGTGTTGAGAATGAGGAAATGGCTGCTGCGCCAGATTGAGGCAGCTGAGGGGTCCTGGGTAAGACTGCAGACGAATGATCACTTTTTGGTTCCCATTGGGAGCTGCGCCAACGCGACGGTGCCAAGGAGCCGTTTTGTGTCTTTGAATGCATGTGCAATGCGGTGTGTTGATTATTTTATTTTCCGTGATGCATGTCGGCCCATGGCGCAGCAACGGACAATGTTCAGGGCATTGCGTTGGTTAATTTATTTACTTTTTTTTTCCCGTCTCATAACATTCCATTTTCTTTGCATATCAACTGCACATGGCTGCATCAGCCCAGGGCACGGAGCAAAAAAAAAGAAAAAAAAAAGCAAACCAAGCATTGTTCTACGTGGGACGTCGGGCCAGACCGGACCGCTGTCTTGTAGCCTGCTGATGACGCTTCTCGCCAGCCTGGAATAGGGTGAGACGAAGCAGGCAAGGCTTGGGTACAAGCAGAGTACCTGGTGGAGCAGTATTACCGGCCCAAAGCACACGACGAACTGGCGGGCTAGCCCCAAAAGGAGCAAAAGAGGCCTAGAGATGGAGGGTGGGAGGGAGAGAGAGAGAGAAGGAAAGACTAGACGAGGCAGCCCACTTGGTTGCTGGATGGGCGGTTGAGGATATCTGGCACCTAGGCCGACTTTATGCAAAGTGCCAAGTGCTTACCAAAGCCCTTGCCGTCCTTGTTTTCAAGATGGCCACGTGCAAGTCTTTTCTTGGTGTTTATGGCCGGGGGGGGGGGGAAAGGTTTGGGACGACGTGTTGGCTGGCTGCGTGTCATGGTGGCCGAGAACAAGAGGATGGCGTAGTGTCTGCACGGCTTGAGCCACGCGGCTTGACACGAAGAAAAAAAAACATATAATTAAAAAAAAAAAACAGGGAAGCAAAAAGAAATGCAAATCCGTCTTCTTGGTCAAGCAGCATGGTTCGTGGCGGCCCATGCCGGAATATTGTCTTTGATGACTCCACTCTGGCCTTGTCTGTCTCTGAAAAAGGTGCTTTGGGGGATCGACGCGGGCGCCACGATCTTGTAGTGGCCGACTGCACTCGTGGTTGGCCAATGCGCTTGCTGGGCCGTCTTGCGCTGCCAGAATCCTTTGTGCACCCAGGCTGAAGAATTCTAGAAGGTCGCCTGTTGGCTTGTAGTCGTCGTATTGGGTACTTTGCATTGTAGCTACGTAATTGAGCCCAAAGGGTCCAGCCATGGGCAATGGGGCTTCTTAATCTCGTCCGTCTGCCTCCCACCCCCCTCCCTCTTTTGTCTTGCCATCTTGGTCTTACTGCGATTTGCTTGGTCGCCTGTTTTGTCACGAGGCCTTTTGCATCTGTGCCTGCCCGCTGCCCTAAAAGCCTTGTATAACTGCCATTACAACCCGGTGTGACGGGAGCGTATTCTTTTCTTTTTTTTTTCTTCTTCTTCTTCTTCTCCTCCCCCCCCTCCTTCTGCCAGTCTTGGTGCCACGTTTCAAAAGCAACTCAAAATCTCTAGCCATTGTTCTATTTACACTTGTTCTTTTTTTATAAAAAGAAAAAAAAAAGAAACGAGAAAGAAAAGAAAGCAAAGACCAAGTGTAAACCCGTGTCGGCATTGGATCGTGCAGACACTCGTTGGCATGCGGTTGGCGCCTGGGCCACGATGGAGCCGAGTTTCCCGTCGTACGAGGATAGCAGCATGGTCTTTGTCTTTGATCTTCACGAAGCCGGCACCACGGCGCCGCGGGGCAGTGGTGCGCGGTACGGCAGCTCGGATGATGGCACTCACGCCTCGTCGGTCGTGACGTCGCCTTTTGCCAGCAGCGACGACTATTTGCAGCCGACGCCCTCGCCGCCGGGCGCTTCTCCAGACGTCCAGTTTACACAGCTGAGCTCGGCGCCGTCGACGCTTTACCAGGGCAGTCCAGAGCGTGACGCGGGCCACGAAAGGTTGTCGTCTCTGCCATCTACATCGCCGGGAGACCGTCGCGGCGGCAGATTGTAAGCCCTGTATTGCTACTTTGCGTCTTTTTGTCTACGACCCTCCCTCTTCTCCTCTTTTACCATGGCTCTTTTTACTCCTCTTTCTCTGTTTTATACTCTGTCTATTTTTACTCTCTCTACTTCACATCTCGTCTACCCTTGTCACAGTTCCATCTTTTTTTATACTCCGTGTTTGCCCTTTCTGGAAATCTACTGACAAACTCCCTTCTCAGTGGCTTTGCCGGCCGCGACTATCCAGTCTGCTGCCTCCACCCCGGCTGCACCGCCCGCCCATTTCGCCGCCGCGCCGACCTCGACCGCCACTACAAGCACCGCCACGCACCCGACGCCCTCAAGGAATCCTTCAACTGCGACTATGTGCGCTGCACGCGCCGCCTCGAGCCCTTTCACCGCCTCGACCACTTCCGCGACCACTTGCGCGAGTACCACAAGGAAGATATCGAGAAGCGCGGCGGCTCACACGATGATCGCTGGCTCGTGGATCGTCAGGTGTCCATGTCGTGGTGGCGGTGTCCAAAGTGTCTCAAGCGGGTGCATATTGACCGCAGTGGATACGAGTGTCCAAACTGTAGGACCTCGTGTCAGACGAGACGCAAGGAGGTTCGTCAAAGAGATTAAGCCGCTGGCGGCGCCTTGAGAGGCGTCATGGGGAAATGGAAGGAGAGGCGGCAAGGTGTGACAAGATTTGAGGGCCTATAGTTGGGCCTTGAAGCAACAGTCTCGCAACGGCTCTCTTTTTTGTGCACCCCCTCTTCTCTCTCTCTTTCCCTCTCTCCCTCTCTACTCTTCTTCCCACCTTTATCTCACTGGACGCTTTATCCTGCTGGACGCATACTGTTTTACTGCATTGCGGGAGCCTGAGCCTTCTATAGGCTACCACGATGCTCCTCAATGCTTCTCGACGTCACTGTGCATTTTTCTCTTGTCAGCTCAAAGCGGAGGGGGGGCTAGACGATGCTACATGCCGTCTCGTCTGCTCCATCCATGTACAAGCACTGCCGTGTTGTTGCACTGTATCATTCATTTCCCTCTTGATCCTCCTACATGTACTCGATGCGCATTCCCTTAGCCCGAACCTAGAAGTTTTTACTCGGCCGGTGATGTTGGCGTTTTTTTCGAATTCTCTTCTTTCCTTCTTCTTGCCTTAGTTTCTTCTCCTGAGCCATCGTCTTGGCCTTGGTACCCATTTTGCAATGAAACAATATGTACTCCTTGTTCGCGTTCTCGTTTCTTCTTCCTTTTTTGTCCTTGTTTTTTTCCAGTAGTAAAGGGCCAAGTGTATCATTTTCTTGCCTGGGCGGCACTGGGCTTGAGGGCTTCCCGGCCTATTGATTCTTGACACAATATCGGATATTGCTTGTTTCTGTACATGGTTTGACTAGACTCCCATCTCTTCAATCAAGGCCCACGTACATGAAGCAAAGAATACGTATATGTCGTGTGAATTGTTCTATTTCCATTTACGAATGGGCCAAGAAGTCCGTCACTTGTATCCGCGGCATACCTAGAGCTGCAGCCAACAAGGTTGTGTCAAAATGTCAATATTAACGTCCATGTTTCCTTGTGACACGTGTGTGTGCCGATTTGGCCAACATGTAAACACTTTTCGAGCCAAGACACATATTAATCTTCCCATAAAGGCAATTCAGCCAGCACTTATTGGCACTTGTTTGACCCCAAGAATACCCAAGTAAGCTTCCCATAATGTTGCAAAGATACACTTGCCAGCATTCGCTAGTCTATTCTGTTTAGAAAAACCAGTCATAACCCTCTCAAGGCCTAGCCTCGCACTACGACTTCTCACCATCCGTCACATGTCAGATCTCCGTGCACACAAAATTAAATACAACCGTTAATCTGGATGCCATCGTATTTCGGCTTGACATGGAGACTACCGGCCAAAGTCTAGACACTTGTAAGTGCGTGCCGTGTCTGTGACGAGGGGCCCCCAGGGTAATCCGATTGATGTATTTACGAGGCTGCGCGCGTATGCAAACGCGGAATAAACGGGAAGAATATTGGAAGCGAGGGGCAGTCCTTTTTATAATGTCGGTGCCAAATTATTTATGGGCTGCCAAGAATCTAGAATCCGTCTCAAGTGACTAGTCATTGCTATAAATAGTCACCGTTGATGCTACCTTTTTTTTTTCCTTTTTTTTAGTGATTGCCAAAAGTATGGGTTGTGCATCGATGGCGTATTTGGATTAGCTGTCAAGCTTAGTTGCTCCTCGTGGTAATCTGACAATTGATCCTTTGGACTCTTCTGATCAAACGCCAAGGGTGTGAGTAGCGCAAGCGTCGTCGGATAGACTCTGGCATTTTCGGTTTAGGCGTATTAACTGAGACTATTAGGACTTTTTTTTCTCACCCGTCATGATACAGGCAAGTCTCTACGGGTACTGCTACTTGCCCAGCTCGACAGTACTTGATGGAATTCCATTGAGCATCCGCTACTCTACTAGTCTCCGACTATTTGAAATACAATATACCGCGTCTCAAGGTAAACAACTCGTACAAAGGCTACGCTTCCCTGTATAGCCATTCATGTAACACGGCTCCCTTGGAGCCATGAAGAAAAAAGCGAAAAAGAAAAAAGAGTTATACTTCGAAGATATCTCCAATCCCTTCGCCTCCTCCTCTCCGCATGTCCACAATATCCAGCCTCCATCCCTCCCAGTGCTTGAGCGAGCGCTTAATCTCCTTGATGCGCTCGATGCGATTCCGCGCTTCTTCTTCGTGCGCTCGGCGAAACGCATCTTCATCGAAATCCAAGTCGTCGTCGTCGAGCAATTCGTTTCCGCCAGCCGTCGTGCCGGCAAGGGCATTGAGACCGCTCGTGAAAAAGTCACCAAAACCTCCGCCAGATGGCTTCTTGTGTCCTGGCGACGCAAAGCTGTTGCTGCCTGTAAGATCCACATCCTGAAAACCAGCGCCCATACTCTCCATTTCGCGGCGCTTTTCGATCCACGCGCCGCTGCGTAGCTCGTGGACTTGGTGCTCGAGGCTGCGAATCCTTGTTTGCATCCTCTTTCTCTCCTCGTCCTCGAGCTCGTCGACGCCCTCGTCGTCAAGGCCGCCGTCTGTAGATTTGCGACTGCGTAGTCTAGAGTTTTCGCTCTCAAGCTTGTCCACCTTGGCGCCAAGTTGCCCAGCCTCTTTTTCCGCCTTGTCTTTGTCCTTGCGCAGAGTCTGACATCGCGCGTCATGCTCCTTGTGCAGCGTCGTGAGCGTCGCCGCCTTCTTTTCCAGGGCATCAGCCCGAATCTCCAATTCACTCTTGGCGCTGCGTAGTTGCTCCAGCTCCGTTTCCAGCGTCTGAACACGCGTTTCGGCGCTGGAGCGCTGGCTGCCCTCCTTGACCGCCTTTTCCGTGGCTCGCTCGAGATTTCGCTTCACGTCGGCCAGTTCACGCTGCGCCTTGCCAGCTGCGGCTTCGGCACGCGCCAGCTTTTCCTCGAGAGCCGTCACTTGCTCACGCTCTGTCGAGGAGCTTGTTTCCTGTCGCTCCACCTTGGCCTTGAGCTTGGACAGCTCCATTTCCATTTGTTCAATCGTGGCTGTTTTGGAGTCGAGGTCGGCCTGTAGCTCAGAAGGAGGAGACGCGACAGAGACGGAGGGCCGATGGCCACTGCCACGCGATACTTGCTGCTGAAGCTGTGCATTCTGGCGCTGTAGAGAGGCAATTTCATTCTTCTATACCGGGAGTGAGTCAGTCCTGCCAGTGCTTTGGAATAGGATAGGATAAGGCCTCACCAGCTTCTCCTGTGCATCGTCACCAGTTGGCTTGGCGCTGACTTCAGTATTCTCAGCCTCTCGCAGGTCCGACAGCTCCTCCTCCAGCTTCTTCCATCTTCTCTCTGCATCAGCAGTCTCCTTTGCCATGCGCTTATTGTCCCTTTCGAGCTCCTCTATGCGCGCAACGTGTTTTCTGTAAATGTCGGCCGCAGTGTCCCCGCTGCTGCCATCTGGGCTCACGAGACCTGGCGAGATGGGCGGGAGGCCCGGGCCTGAGCGGAACGAGGTCGATCGAAGCTTGGACTGCTGCGCAAGAGAAGGGGTGCACGGTGCCTCGGATTCGTCAGCAGCGGCTTCATCGTCGACAGCAGTGGCTTCGTCTGGAGCAGGAATCTCGGGCGGCTTGTCGGCAGCATCGGACGGGCTGTCGTCCTTTTTGGTAGCAGCTTCTTTGGCAAGCTTCTTCTTCTTCATTTCCTCGACCTGTGACGCAACCTGAGGTTAGAGCTGCTAGATATGGGGCAATGCCATGGCAGGGAGACTGCTGACGCGCTTGCGGGCGGCGGCCAGCTTTTCCTGGCGCGCCTTTTCCTCTGCGTCGGCCATGACTCAAGAGATGGCTTTGGCCGAGATTTGCGCTTGTGTATGCCGTTGATGTCTGTGGGGGGGCCTTTTGCCGAGCTCGTCAACTCGGGCTCGTCAAGCGGCCAGGTCAAGGTGGCCTAAAGATCTACACGGTGCGCGAACACGGTAATCAGGAAATACTACTGTACGGGGCACATGTATGGAGGTAGCTTCAAAGTTCTCCGTTTTCAACAGCAGCTTGTCGACGTTGCTTCCTCACTATCCGCACTGCTGCTGAATTAATTCCAAAAAAGACATCAACTGTCTAAAAATTGATCTTATCATGGAAAAAAAATAGCAACATAGTTGGTGCCTTGATATGAGACTGCTGGCTGGCAGACTGCTGTAATTGAATGCATGCATTAACCATTTCGCGATATACAACTCAACTATAAAATATAAATCAAGGTCAACGCAGCGCGTCACGTAATAAATTGAGTGGCCATGATAGAGTTACAAGCGGTACATGTTACAGAAACGGTGCGTTTTTGGCAGCTGGCAAACAAGGCAAGTGCGCCAGCACTATCAAGTCACGCCAGCTGCACGCCTTTATTCGCCAATACCTCCTTCTCCTAGGCCCTCCAACCTTAACCTTGCAACCTCCAATCTTTTCAACCTCAACCTTTCAACCACCTCTTTCAAAAAATCCAGAATACTTCATCTTGCGCATTTCCCTGCCACTTGTTGCACTTTATAATGCACGACTGCCCTGCATCGGCACATTTATCCTCGTCTTGCCGTATTTCTGTCAATCAAGGCTTTCCTTCTTTTTCCCTCCATTTTTCAATCTCCCACAACTTATTTTTTTGTCGTACCAATCTACCCTCACCATGAACTGGACCGAAGGATCGCTCGCGCGACACTCCAAGGGAAGGCACTACAAACAAGAGGAAGCTCGTCAGAGAGAACACTTTGCCAAAGCGCGAAGCCGCCATCTGGGAGGAGCGCTCGCTTCGGCATCGGCATCCTCGTCCACGTCGGCTGGCATCTTCAATTTTGTGCCCGACTTCATTTTGCCTAGTGCTCGGCTCGGGCAGAATCAGCCCCCTGCGGCAAACAAGTATTACTTCAATATTAACAAGTTGCAATGGGGTCAGCGGCCAGGCCTCCATTTGACGCAAAGCAATACCTCGTGCCAATTTGGTAATGTCCAGCAAGCCATGAGCCATCTTCCTGATATGCAGTTTCGACTTGGGCCAGACTGTGCTCTCAAAACAGCCATCTCTGAGCAACCATATACTGGCGCCAGCAACCTAGATGACCTGGCGGCCACAAAGAAGAGACTGTTGGAAAAGAGTGACTGGGCTGGCATCAAATCGCTATGCTGCCAGCCCCTGGAATCTTTTCATCAGAAGCAAATGATGCCAGTAAATCCTTTGCGCAGTAAAGCCAGCAATCAAAATGCCACTGCACAAGAATTCACTGATGGTACACTAGAAGCAACAAGGCCTCTCTCAGACTTGGCTCCCGTGGATCAACGCCTACATCTTGTCCAGTCAAAAGAAAAAGATGGCTTAACAACCAAGAGCAATCACTCACATGTCGACGAGGAAATTAAACATTTTGGGAAGCACCAAAACATCGTGGCCTAGCAGACCTCGGTCAATGGACTTTCGCCAAATGCACAAAGCCTGTCCTCTTGGACACACGAACTCGACCACCCGTCTTCTCAGGGACGCAGTCAAGACATGAGCACATTTGATTCGCGTTGCCGAGAGCCTAGCAAGCTGCAGAACCATGCACTCGACCAGCCTTGCTCTATCTCGCGACATGACGATGGCCCTGAAAGCTACCAAGATAGGTATGGACAGAGTTCCCACTTGTCTTCACGAGCCAGTTCAATCACAATCCGCTCTTGTGACTCTCAGGGCTCGCCTGGGCCATCAAAACATGATCAATCTTATCCTGTTAGTAATTGCAGCTCCTGTACCCTCGATGGCCCTTCTTGTCCAACGTTGCAAGTCGGGAGCGAAGGAAGCGCTGGCCGAGGTGACCATGGCCATCGCTCACACGCGCCTTCTCCCGAGTCCAGAAATCGCATTTACTCCAACGCTCTTGACTGCTCAATTTGCTCGCGCTTGTTAAAATCAAGCAGGGTATGCAGCAGCCAAAACAGCCTCGGCAGTTTGTCTACCGTGACCCTTGGCCACAGCCCTCGGCCAGACTGGGTCTGGGTCTACTATCGATTCCATCGTCCTGATAGTCCCACAAGCCCTTCATATCTTCCTGATGAGCCCCCTTGGGATATACAATTGACAGACTGCAGCAACAGTGATGGCGAGTCGGGTGCTGACACGGATTCACTACCCAGTGTTCCTCGTCCTGCCTCTCTGCGCCCAGACACACCCCAGCAAATCGTTAGGGTATCATCGGCGCCGGTTCTTCATCCGCAACCCCATCGCGCCTTTGAACGCCACCCCATCCTCGAGGCCTGCCCCTCGGCATCTTTGCAATCTGCCACCAAGGCCGAAACCATGATTCAGGCAAAACAAGATGACGCTGGGACTGGGCAGCACTGTGGCAAGATGAAAGATGTTTGCGGCTTGATGTCGGATACATTTGAGGGAGCTGATGATACAGGGTCGTCGCGGAGTGAGACGTTGGATACGGTACTGCGGAAGGCGGAAGACGAGATGTGGAAGCGCTTCGTTTTTAATGACGACGAGGACATGTCTCAGATTACGCAGCGAACAAAGAGAGAGGCACTTCAACAAACAACGAGACAGCTTATGGCTGAGCTCAACACGCAGGTCCAGTCACGTGTGGAACACTCGGCACACAGTAGCACCGAGCAGCACCAGCAGCGCAAACGCCCTCGGGTAAGTGAACAAAAAGAGCCGGGACAGCGACAGCAGGGAGTCAAGAGACGCTGCTCAAACCGGCGCGACAAGGCTCGGCCGGATATCCGTACAATCCCTGACCATGATGATGACCCAATTGAGAGCTCGTGAGGGATTGTAAGTGGGGAGGACAAGGTGTTGTTTTATTGTCTAGATAAAACTTGTACTAGCCAGTTGCCAATCCTTGATAAACTAGTAGCATCCACAAACTCCTTCGCAAGGAGAGTGTCGGGAACTAGTTGGAGCCGATGGCTCAAGGTTTGATGAATGCAACATTAGTGGATAGCTACGAGTGAATAAAGAAGGTAATGGGAACCGAGTGTGGTGTCTCCTCAGGCTCATGTCCAAAGTGTAATGTCTAGCTTTTTTAGTGTCACGAGGATAATCACATAGTCAGTGTTTCTTAGTGCTATTACAAGGGGCAAGACTCATTACTCGACAAAGACTCAGCCTCTTGTGTCAATATAAACCCGGGCAGCTAGTTTACACAAAGATATAAATAACTCCCTGCAAAAGAATAAATTTTGTATATTTATTTATCAAGACGATGATGTTGGAACTCGGATACCGAATAAAGAGTGTGTAACAGAAGTGGCTTTGCCTTCGACAGTAATCCACACGCCCCGGGGGCGAGGTCCGATGACATCTGGCCAGCTTATTACGACCGAGAGCCGAGTTAATAGCGCAGCAGCGAGGACTTCTAGTACCTCTTCCGCGTTAGATGGCGCCAAAGGCTTATCACAATCCTCGAGGGGAGTGCTTTGACAATTGTTTTGTTCGGGGCATGAATAGGGCTGAGACCAAACCAAACTATGAAATACTACGCGTCCTGCTAGTCCAGCCCATCGATCAACATCTGCCCTGAGGGTGCTGACAGTTTTCGGAGGCACGCGCACGGCTAGTAGGCTTTTAATTTGGCCCGCGGCTCGAGCCGGCCGAAAAGATGTATGGTTTAAAACGTGGTATTTGTAAAAGTTTACGTGTCCGGGTGGATAATCCATGTACCGTTCAGGGACGGGGAACTCTAGTGTGCTGGTATTTACCAGCAGGCCTCCGATGTATCCAAAAATATCGAGGAACTGGCTAGGAGTAAACCCAGGCCGTCGTGGCCAGCAAACGACTCGTTGTTGGTCAAAGGCTTCTTTTATCCAGCGCAGCTGGTAAACACGTGTTTCTCGATCCCCTACAAATAAATCCTTGGCTAGCATTTCCTTGAAGCCGGCGGCGTCTAGGCCCGATTTTCTAATAATTGTTGCAATCATGTCCGCGGGCAGAGCGTTGTAAATGTCGGAAGCGATTGTGCTTGATGTACAGCCTCTGCCAAAGCCCCATATGTCACTTGGACATTCGAGCGAGGGCACAAAATTTTCGTTGCCAGAACCCATTTCGGCGCAGGAATACCCGAGTCTAAGATTCTTGGCCCGAGCCAGGGCAAGGGGCCCGTGGCGCGGCAGCCGGTCCAAGCTGTCACAGGTCTCCAGGTGTTTTAGGGAGGCGACTTGGCGGAGAAATCCCCAAGTAGGGAAAATGCCGGCGCTGGTAGGAGGTGCAACTGGTCCGCCCGCGCTGGCGACGCCAATGAGCGCAGAGATACAGAGCATGTGCCAAATGAAGATTATGGAGCATTTTGGAGCCATACTGGTCCAGGTTGTTCGTTTTATAGGGTGGCTCAGATGAGTGGTCACGTAGCGCCGCTTTGACAAGGTGTTCTTGGGTACTGGCACATGTGAGGAGCAGACACGCATCGCGTCCAAGGGTTCGTCGATTGAACTTGTCAATGTTTTCTGGCTTATTGCTGCTGGATTAGATGAATGTTGATTCACACAAGTAAATATGGTCTGCAAAAGCGGGCAAAGTATGAGTCTAGTAGAGGTGATTAGGGGTTCACGTTATGGCTGTAACCAAGCTAAACGGACATGTCTGATGGGTGTCTATGAAATGTAAAAAGTGCGAATCTCTTCTTATAAACACTTGTTTCAACACCTTTAAAAGTGCAATACTTTTTTGTAAAGGGCTATAGTGGTGATGGTATATGCATGTAGCTTTCTCTCTATATGTATAGAGTAATTGTTACGTTGTCAAAGGATTTATCAAAGTGAATTAGTAATGACATATATAAACGCTCAAGGCATTTGTAGCTCTTTGAGAGGCTAGGTATCTAATTATTCTATCTGCATTCTAGATGGACTGCGCTGGTTGTGCCGGGCGCTGCAGGGCAAGACGCAGACGGGGCATGACGAGGGCGTCTTGAGCGCATGGCCGGGATATTCGAGCCATTTCGTTGAAGTTTTTGCTACGTCATGATGCCACGTTTAAGATCCCTGCCTGTCTAGTCTTTCTTGAATAAAATGATGCGTTTTTTGTTTACAGGCTTCTTTTCTTATACTCTCTTAAGCATAAACCTCTATAGACATGCACTTTGCTTCTGAACTGGACAATATAATTAGTGATGACATTGATTCTATACTTGGCATCTTGGTTACACCTGATAACTCATTGCCTGAACTAGTAATGGCTATAAGAGTATGTTAATCGGCTCTGACTAGGTAAAGTTCATCTCCTATTTCCCGTACTAAACACCGTCGTCCCGAATACCTGCTTTAAGTCATGAGAATATTTCTATACCTATGGATAATCTTTACTCCATTTTCTTTCCAAATATACTTTGCGATTGCGGCACAGTCTGGGTCTACTGATAGTTTCCTTCTATGGCTATACTTCTAATTATTCGGTACTATAAGAGAGCAATGATTTTATGCTCCTTGAGCGTTTTCTTTCATGCTCTTGTTCATCATGACTAAATAGTTTTAAAATCCATTGTAAGTGCCTCATAGTTCTTGTAATTGCTCATAGTTATACATGACATGATATACTTGGGGGGTTTAAAAGCCAAGCTCCCGATCAATTCCAGTCAATGTCTCATGTCTTGTCGCCCCTGCTATATTGCTGCTTTTATCAGGCTCTGTCGCCGACTCATCAAGTAGGTTTTTCTTGGCCGACAATGCCGGCGGCAAACAGCCGCGTAGTCCCATTTTTAGCTGCCCCCTTGCAATCAATTTCCCATCAAAAAATCATATAGGCACAAAATCATGCGTTAGTCGCAACATTTATACTTTCTTACAAGTATGCATCTCTTATTATATATATGCTATAATGAGTTGTGAGTTTGATGGCAGTTTATAAAAGAGTATTGCTAATCGGATGACATATAAAATGCTGATCGCACAATATTGTCCGGTACTATAGGTCTGCAAGACTTACCTATAATTTCTATCAAGGTAAAATTCTACCTCTAATTATATCAAAAAGATACTATGCCTATCCTACGGCTATATAAAAAGTGAGGCTATGCATATCCAATTGAACAAGCACGATATGCTCCCTTATTAGGATGTGTATAAATACTACAAAGTGTGTGGAACTGACAGAATTAGTCAAATTGGTTTTTAACTGGCTATAAGTGGGTGCTTGGGAGGCCTTGATTGGGCTGGAGCTAGAAGGAGACATTTGTCGCCTGTCACCTCTAACCATAGATCTCTGGTCATTTGTTTTGCTCGCAGCTCTAATCATCGCACCCGTGTGTGCCTGACGGGTCTGGTATGCACGATGAAGGCAAAATGGAATCTTTAACCCCATCGTCACCTAGCTCATGGTGTTGAAACCTGCGTGTGCGTCGAGTTTATTTGGATGCCACCAGAAGCTGAGCAGGTTACCTCCGCAAAACTTGCAGGTAAGCATGTTTGGCCCACAGTCGGAAAATATCGATGCCTTTTGCGATTAGAAGTCCATGTGTTGTGCAAAATTCTTTTAAAAGGGGGAAACTGAGGTTGCTTTTATTACACTTTTAGGCGAGTCAATTAGCTAAACCGCCTACTCTTACTCAGTTGCTATTATACCATTGCACTCAATAAAAGACAGATCGATGCTGGCAAGTATAGAATGCTTATTACTCCCATTGGAAATTTACATGAGGTGGACGGTATTTACATTTATATTCCCTGGCTCCTCCACGAAATTTTTAGCAAACGGTCTCACTTCTCTATACTACTTTACTAGCCTCTTAGACTCAACGCAAAGATGCTCCCCTCTACCCGAATTAATATCTTTATTCTAGCCATTTTTTTTACTCGAATATACGCAAAGGTTAGTGCTCTGTGCTATTGTCTTGTATACGTATATTTACTAACTACATAGCTTAGTACTTTACGGAATTCGAAGCGCTAGTACACTCAGTTTTCGAATATATTCCAGGAATCGGGACGATATACTCATTTGATCGAGCACTAATCGCGGCGGCCACGGGTAATAGGGCAGCCTGGTGGGCATCAGTTGCTGATTGCATCGAATCCGATATCCGCGATGTCTCTTTAATATTAGCAGTAACCGAACCAGTCTATATCGTTATTTTACATAGTATAACAGAGTCATTTACCGAGAAGTCGATTGAAATCTATCATAACCGACAGCAATCAATTCAAATCAGCAAACCACTAGATCCACAAAAGGAGTATGTGATTGTTGCCGAGTCATTGCCAAATCAGAGAGCAGCGGAAATATTTGACGGAAAAGCAAAGGGGGTTTTCAACTTCTACGACTCTATGTTTATTGGCACTATTAGGGAGCCTAAATGGGCCCCAGACGGACAAGAACTTCAACTTCATCTGCCTAGAGGCTTTTGGGATGGTGCCCCTATTCTTCTTACCTGGAAATGGACCGAGGATGAATCTATGGGAAAAGAAAAAGCCATGGCTGTCCGAGGTTATATTAAACTATATAAACACGGCAGTGCTCAAGAGCAAGACTTTGGCATACACACAAAATTCCATATAAAGCGTGGTCGTGCTTTCGGCTCTGGTGAACCTTATGAGTTTTGGGGAACCATTGAGTCGAGTAGTAAACTCCATGTTTGCTTGCAAGTCGAAGATGGACATACTTGCACTTATTTGACTAGGGATATAAGTACTCAGGGACAAAGGGATAGTACCGAAATAGTTCAGCTAGGAGGCCTAGTCGAGCCGCAGGGACGAGTTAACCCGCCAATGCCAGGTAATCGGGAAGCGCCCAAGGGTCAATCCCTGGGATCCTGCCCCAAGGGGGTCCAAAACTGCTTTGTCAGTGAATTTTCTTAGAAAGAGAACACGGCGGAGAGCAGACGGATCTAGAACACCCAGCTAGGCAAATACAGTAGCCGCTTATCGATTATAATAGGCCTTCCGCTACAGCAACAGCTAAGTCAACTAACAGGCTGTCTTGTTTCTCATGTCTTAACATTTTCATTGTGAGCCTACTCCGAAGGGCTAAATATAAACGACGAGCCTCTTTGGCGATTCACCCCGACCCTGTAAATACTTCTCAGTACTAGAATGTTTTCTTCATTAGAATACTTGGACCCCAGGAGGTCACACGCCCCATAGACCTGCCCAAGGACTAGAGACTCATATCTTTAATAATGGCTAGCATGCTGGCTTTTATCTTTCCTTTAAACAAGACGCTATCTATAGGGCAACTAGGCTCTCTGCAGACTCATGTAGGCAAGCGTAATGCAGCTTAACAAGCACCACTAAGAAACAAGATGACGGAGCAGCATTGCCCATAACCCCCCCAGCCCCATGCAAATATGATACTCTTTCCAGTGTTCGAACGGTATCTCATATAAAACTATTGATCGGGAAAAGGGTCACAAAAACAGCCTTATAAATACTAGTCCCCTGGCCAAAGCACCTATTCTTAGGAATGCAAAACTTCAAAGTCCCCCTGCAAGAGTTTTTCTTCAACACTCGTTCATCTCAAATATGCTTTGTACTGCATATAGCGCCTAGAATTCTTCAAACATAGCTAGCCAACTAATATGCGATTTTATCATCGTATATAGTCCATAAATCTTATCAAACCATAGTTTTTAAAGAGATAGGCGCCTGAATTTTGGCACAGGTAATGCCTTTAGAAGGCCTCACTTCCCAGGAGGGTTTCCCAAGATCCCCTACTGCCCATGGCAATAAGATTTCCGCAGTGCCCTCAATTTTCACAATTGTTTTCTATTTCTACACAATCATTATATGTGGCAAAATAAAGTAACTAACTCACAGCAGCAAAATGTATCCAAATGTTGGGTACCCAGATACCTAGGCAGGCAACTAGGCAAGAAAATTCAATAATTGTGTACTCAAGTCACATGTAAAAAAGCCACAGAAGCACTAATAAGACCCCACTAACAGCGTTGGACTGTAAAAACAAGAATAGTGTTTCACTGCACAAACTAGTCATTTCATAATATATAGGTAGAGTTGGGCCAAGAATGTGGTGCTGTTTATATTGATTCTAGCCGTGTAAGCAAAGTAGTTTTCTTTTTCTCTATATGTGAAAAAAAACAGTCCATGAATAAAATAATTACGGAGCGGGACTTTTCTTGCCATTCCACCATGGATAGAAGCGTTGACCCTCACTAAGTGTTTTTAGTAGACAAGGCGTGCCCTCGCAACCCTTTGTCAGCTGGGTGTTGCCCCACCACTCGAGCTCAATATTTGCCCACTGGACGGAAAAGGCCATAACTATAGCAGATATAGCAATACCGGCGGATAAGCCCGATGACAGGATGAAGTTATACTACAAGGTGGTCAGACTATACATGAGCCTATCCGTCGTATATGGGAAAGAAACACTAACCTTGGACCAGAACCCAGGATATCGACCCCGTATATAGATCCACGATAACCAGGCGATAGGCAACGTGAGAATAACGTGGGAAAAGTCTAATAGTGATATTGTCAGAGTAAGGCCAAGAATGATAAGAGGGTAGTCCCGTCCTTACTATAAGGTACGTAACCGATTAGACCGACGGTAATAACTATGGGGTGAACTTGACGCAACGCCCGCGAATTGGGCCACTTTTTCTTCAAAGCCCAGACAAAGATGACGATGCATGGGCCCAAGAGAAAGCCCATGAGCAACCACGGATATTGCACGCCAAAAAGCTTGATGGAACCAATTGTTCCCGAGAGAATAATATCGGTGGCTCCTACTTTGATGCCGGGACAGGTATAGCGATTTGGAGCTTCAGCTGTGCAGACGTTTTCAATGCCAACCTGTAGGAATGTGTAAGTAGAGTAATACATCGTTGAAATCCAATATGTCGGGAAATATATTACCTGATATAGCATAATACCCGAGCATACAAGTATAGAAATCAGCGTGGACACTATTTGGGCGGCAAACGTTACTCTGGGAGGGATCTAGACAGTGGTAGTTAGTATTTTTCGAAGCCGTCATATCACGTCCAAATCACTTGCCTTGATATAATGTGCAATCTTGAGGTCGTTTGCAAACGTGAGTGCGTGTGATATAGTTACATAACTAGGTAGTGCGTATATTAGGTCAGCAGTTGAAACAGTGGCCTTTGATATACAGAAGCAAGGCTCAAGCTTACCCATATGTCCTAAAGTAAAGTACAGCTAGCGGATTCCCATTTGAAATGATGCTGCCCAAGACTCCAGCAAGCACATCGAATGGTACTTCGAGTCCAGTTGAGGATATAATAATGCCGCTTGGGACAATAAAGATAATAGCCACTATAATGCCCCAAAAGACAACTAGTGGTGTAGTAAAAGTTGGGTAGATGGTAATGCCAAGGACACCACAGATAATCGAGAGACAGAGTACACCAAAGTACCAAAACTCAGAAACTAAAATTTGGTACAAGTATTAGATTATGCAAGACGTAATGGGTTATGGCGTTTCAGATCTTGCCTTCAGGATATGCCGCCATTAGGCGGTTATGCACATCGATAGGTTTGGCTCCCGGTTCTGACTCTTGTTCAACTTTGGGAGGTGCCTTTTTGGACTTTTTGCAAGCGAGTAGTGCGTTTTTGAGCTTTCTGAAAGATTGTGTAAAAGAGACCCAGATGCTCTTAAAGCCTTGTTTCATCTGGGGACGGAGATGTAGAAATATGTAGGTAACGAAGCCGGTATACGTGGCAAAGTAGCCGCCATAGAGTTCGAGAAACATGGCGCCGATGTAGAGAGCCGAATAATCAGAGTATTTCTCCTTAACAAACAAGCCACGATCATCCAAAACTTTCGAAATATTATAAGGCTGGCCGAAATGATCATAAACTTGATTGGCGTTTATAGGCAAGTACCCAGTATTCCAGGTATTAGAATACCAGATGCCAAGTGCGATGAGGGTGCCGAAAAATATTCCAGCTGCATTATTAAATGTAGAAAACGATGGAACAATCTATTGTAATACTTGGTTAAAAGGCGATATCAAAGGTCGGCAGACAGCCTTACCAAAGGATCGAGAAATGTAGTAATGATGTTCCAGTCAAGCGTAGGAATTGGGTTGAGCAACTAAAAAAGATTAAGGAGATTAGCATCAAGAAGATTCAAGAATTAGCATCGAGGAAATTAAAAGCAACGAGTAGCAACAAAGTTAAACTAAAGGGTAAACTTACCCCGACGCCGTTTTGCATTCCAGTTAGAATGTCGAGGTCGCGGTTATTAGGCGAGATCCATGTCATCCATGAAAATATCGCGAGGACTTGGAAGAGATAATTTGGAAGCCAAAAGTAGACAAATATAGCAGCACATGTAACTATAAAGAAACGGTACCGTGAAATAGTCCAGATCCTATTAAATGGTCCGGCGATGGGCTGATTCTCCTCGTGGTGTAGCGCGCCGTTTAGCGCGATTGTGGCAAGAGATAATGGCCAGACGCAGTGAGTCGGGTAGACGAGGAACCTTCGAACGATGCCAGCAAGACCATAGCCAATAAATGCCGTCGCGAGACTATTAAGGAGTATATATCCAAAGTTCTTTGCATACTGCTGGTTCAGGTACTGCGGGAGGACCTGCATCCATATTACAAAATTAGTAATAGGCACACCCGCAGAAGTGCCGGCCATGATGGTAATAAGCATGTGTTCTTTCTTATTAAATCGACCCGGATTTAGACTGATTTTCTTGCGAGTAAATGGAATAGGAAGCTGATAGTCGGGCATCCATTTTTCCCAAGACTTTCCGATGGGGAACGCTAATAGCTGGGCAACATGGCTAGGAAACGATATTGAGGGTTGTCGTATGCTAAAGAGCTGGTTAACAAATGGAAGAAGAATGGAAAAGAAGATTCCAATCAACCATGCACGGATAGTCGAGACGGGTATATTAGGGTCGTCGTGGTTATCAACCACGGCTCGGACCTGGGCATAGGGGCTGTTGTTGATGATGAATGCCACCAAGAGCTTCATCTCTTGTACTTGCTGCTCGTGTTTTTCGGGTGCCTCGAGGATGTCATCAATAGCTAACTTGATCAGTACGGCGGACACTGCAGAATGTGCTTGATGCTAACCTAGAAACTCCTTGATACTTTGTAAATTTTCATAGGGAAAATTTGGGTCATCATCATGAGTAGACAATATGTCCTTTAGAATCTAGAGTCGTGCTGCGTTAGAGGGCCCTTGCCAAGCGCCAAGTGTTCTTACCTCTATGACTCTGGCAACGCTCATAGACGCCGAAAACTCTTCTGCCTCGATAATATCATTCTCACCAACTCCATATTGCCTGAAAAACAATGATCAGAACAGACGGAGAGGATAGTGGTGAAGAATTTAAGAGAGTAGCCTTACGTCGCAAAGGCTTTGGTTCTTGGGTCTGCCTCGGTCTTTTGTTCAATCTGTCATCTGTGTTTAGTCGAGCCATTGCAGCCACACGTTGGAGGATACACGCACCGTATCCTCAGTAGGACCTTGAGAATTCCTAAAGATGTTCCTGCTTTCCTGTATTTGAACGCTAGAGGGTTCGGGCATCTTCTTCTCCATTGTTGTAAGACTTTGCAGATTTGGTTGTAAAAGCTTTCAAGATTATGACAAACCTCTTTAGTATAGTGTTTTATCAGGCAGGTAGCAGTAGCAGCATTTATATACCGTTTGATTTGCGCAAATCGCCTCAAAGGGCTTTGTCAAGTTGATGCCAGTCAAGCCCTATATGTTTTAGGAGGAAAAAACTCCGGCTCTAAGGGTGTTCTCTGACATTGACTTGGTCAAGTCTAAATTTTAAATGACAAACGACAAGGTGTTCATCTGTCTAGTCATAACCGTTGCATTTGTATTCCCTGTAACGAGGCTGCAAAGAATACCAAAAAAATCATGGACACAAGGGCAAAGTATTGCGTCAGCTTTGATGCTAAAATCTAGTTCAAGATCATCGTCACGCGTCGGACAAGGAACCAAGACTTAGAGCTACACTTTGACTTGGAGTTACACTTTGACTTGTGAATAAGACTGGATGATTTCAGAAAAGCATGCTGCTACTAGAACACATGGTACAGAAAGCAATCAATCTAGAAGAAATTAAAAAGCATCTGGCAGCTTCCGGCGAACCAACATTGAGCCACATGAGTGTCCGACCTATGTATGTACATGATCACTTCTGCAGCCCCATGGTTTTTGTGATTAATGCAACGTTGTGCTATTAGCAGCGGCCATGTCATTTCTTGTCTCAGCCTCATGCTCTCGGCACTGACTTTTCCGTCTAGCATTGCTTGCCCAAGTCTTTTTCAAACCTTTACCTAGAAGCCCAAGCTCATCGGCGGGGACCGCCCGCACGCCACAGCCTTGTGGACAACCGCCCTTGACGAAATGGGAACTCGATTCGACGGCTGGGGGGACGCCCCATCTGTCATTGCTTTTCCCCGCACAGGGCTTAGATCCAGGTTCAAGGATGACTTGGGGGATATTCTGGCGAGACAAGCTATCTTTCTCGGAAGAAAGTTTAAAGAACCGGAATGTCCCGCGAGGTTGCCATGATGTATACACATGACTACAAACTCTTGCTACATGACAGAACAATCGAAAATGCATCATACGTAAGTTTATAGAAGGCAGATAATGAATAATTCCGATATTAAAGCTACAGAGGGGAAGAAAAGCGGAAAGGAGTGGTCAGTGTCAATCTAACAGACAACCCCAGTGTCTGTGCGAGCCATCCGCCATACTAACAGTTATGGCCCGATCTTTTCGGCTCCCCTTAGCGCGTCTAGAATCAAGACACCCTAGAAGATAAGTATCTTTAAGCTACAAACAAAGAATGAGGATAAGAACATATCTGCAAAAATGATGTCTTTAATCTTAGCCGCTAAACTGTCTATATTTTGGAATGTGACATAGCATAAGTAGCAATCTATATTGGGCGTATATGCAAGATGTAATGCGGATGGAAAGCATTCTAACGCGTTAAGTTCGCCCGGAGTTTTGTTAGAGTACTCTGAGAGCCCGGAATTGCAGTACATAGATACAAATAAGATGCTGCGAGGCTCGTGCTTGAGCATTACCGGCAATATGTGCCGTTAAGGCTTATAGTAGACATAGAAATTTAATCCGAGAGGTTTCGGATATAAGTGTATTAGAGGCCCTTACTCGTGCTACCCTAATCTAGTTAAAGCATAGTCCGCTTGTCAGGGGAAGACGACTTGCCGACAGCCCGTTTGTCCGGACAAGTCGATCCTGTCTATCGCGCGCGAATAAGGTGAAAATGCGAGAACTAGTCACTAGGGGATGACTAATTAGTAGCTAGTGTAGTTATTATCCAATGGGAAAGTGATGATACACGGGCATGCAAAATGGGGTATTTTTTTAGCAGGGTGCTAAACCTTGAGGGCTGTAGGAAAGTTTTTAGGGTGTGATGGGCTTCTTCTGGGTAGTTTTCTTCTCTTTCCAATACATTGCCACGCTTCCATGAACTATTAGTATCCTTACTATTTTGTGGTTTGTGTTATAAAGGTGCATAGGGCCTCTATGGTTCACTAGCTTTATTTAACGAATCGGGCTTAGACACGCCAGGCCGACTGCCGTTGCTAGAGTCTCTTTTATTTTAGTATTATTTCCCAATTAGGCACGACTAGCATATCTAAGGATATCT
Organism: Ophiocordyceps australis; assembly: GCA_002591415.1. NCBI lineage: Eukaryota > Fungi > Ascomycota > Sordariomycetes > Hypocreales > Ophiocordycipitaceae > Ophiocordyceps > Ophiocordyceps australis. The sequence continues at coordinate 43,631 of NJET01000032.1, read as the reverse complement.
ATACTTCCAAGTAAAACCACATTAACTAGGACGTTATGCTATACGTAATATAAATAAACGCCAATATATGCCACAACGAAGCGGAGAGCTTATATAACCAAAACGGTCTAAGAATTGCGTATACCATGACTTCTTCACAACGGTCCTCTGGATAGAAGCTTTTATTTCCCCAAACTCATTCCTTCTACTCTAGCTATATTTTTCTAGCCTTCTTTTCGTCGTCTAAACTTAAGCTCGATACTAGGAATATACGTTTTCTATCAAGAGAGCCGAGTCTTAGTAAATATCTCTTTATAGTTTTAAATTTCCGTAATTATCTAGCCAAATTTCAAATCATTCATTATTATTAGTATAAAACTTACTCTTTCTCGCAGTTTAAAACTATTTAATACTTCCGCTCCATCATAGAGGACCAACGTTGCAGCTTAGCGGCTATATATTTACTGTTTTCGGTGTCTATCGGATACTAGTACTTTTTATCATCCTACATACGCTATCTATACGTTCTCTCGTACTCGCTAGGCTTATATATCGGTTTAATAGGCAACGTAGTAGCAGCAATACTCTTAAGTCCCGGGCGCCTGCCTGTCAGTTAGGTGCAAGCAGTAGAAATCCTTCCCAATTGATTGTACCACTAATTCTTCTGCATGGTGTCAGAATTATTCATAGCCTTGATCTACTTTTGCTCGAATTCAGCGTCTTTTTAAATGGTCTCTTGAATATTTTCAGTCCTAATCAAGTTGGCAGCCACCACGAGGTCTCAGACCTCAGGCTGCTTTAGGCCAGCCGCGAACAACTAACTCAAAAGGCCCAATGAGACTAATGTACATGCGGAATCACAAGCAGAGGAGGCGCTTCATGCATGAGACAGGACTGAGGGTGATGATCAAGCTAATAGACACTTGCACTGTACATGTGTTGAATTATACATTTGTGTGAGAACATCATGTATTCTCGTGCGTCCAGCCTTGCACTTATTGTTTGGACGTCTATTATTCAATACTTGCGTAATTCTACCTCCAATACATGTAGAGCCTATAGTCTGCCAGAGAGTTTGTAACGCTGCAGCAGCTTCACAAATGCCGTGTCTTTGCGCAACGCCGCCACCTGTAGAGCTGTCCGTCCATATTTGTTCTTGACGTTCAAATTGACTTTACCTGTAGCTAGCAGCAGCTTAGCAATAGGCACATTCCCGTGTCGAGCTGCAACTATTAACGGCGAGTCTCTATGCACTTTGTCTATAGCGTTTAAGTCGGCCTTTCCCGTATCGAGGAGAAGCTTCACAATGGCCTTATTTCCTCGAAATACCGCTGCCCATAGAGGTGTTCGTCCGTACTTATCTCCAGCGTTCAAGTCGGCTTTCCCGGTATCGAGTAGCAGCTTAACAATCGCCTCGTCCTTATTCCGAACTGCAAGCGATAACGGCGTCATTCCATACGTCTTATCCCTAACGTTTATATCGACCTTATTCGTGTCAAGCAGCAGCTTGGCTGTGTTCTTTTTCCCACTGAATACCGCGAGCCATAGAGGTGTTTCGCTTTTCTTATTTCTAGCATCTGGGTCGACTTTTCTCGATGCTAATAGTAGCTTGACGATGGCCTCGTTTCCCATAAATGCCGCCAAGTATAGAGACGTATAGCCTTTACTATTTCTAGCGTCGGGGTCGACCCCTTTCGTTGCTAGAAGTAACTTGACAACAGCCTCATTTTCGCAAAATACCGCTAATGATAGCGCTGTGTGGCCTTCACGATCCCTCACGTCTGGATCAACCCCTCTTGTTGCTAGAATCAACTTGATTATAGCCTCGTTTCTGTGGTGTATCGCCCATATTAGTGGTGTAAAGCCTTTGCGATCTTTAGTGTTTACGTCGACATGACCCATGTCCAATAGGCGCTTGATCATTGCCTCATCTTCGTTTGCTGCTGCTTCTAATAGCATCCTCTCGTTGTGCTGGTTATTAGACTTTGGGGGCTGATATAAAGTCTTATGCAGCTTTGCGTCATGCTTGTATGCTTCACTTGATGATGAAGACCCTCCCCCCTTGGCCTTTGTGTTAATGTCAACCTTCTTCGTGTTTAAGAGTAGCTTTATAATAGCCTTGTCCCCGTTCGCTGCTGCCCACCATAGCGGGGTCTGTATATAGTTATGCTTTGCGACTAGATCGCCCCTATCCGTGTCGAGCAGATTGAGAGTATCGACATTTCCACTTGCCGCTATTAACGATATCAGTATTCGGTCATGTTCGTCCTTAGACCCCTTTTTCACCCCGCTACTATTGATGGCCAGCCGGATAATCTCGTCATATTCCTCTCCTTCCGACCAAAATAGCGGAGCTTCCCTATACTTGTCCTTGTCGCCTGGATTGATCTCAGTAGCGTTCAGAATTATATTCACAATTGCTTCATCTCCGTTGGCTGCTGCCAACGATTGTAGTGTCCGCCCTTTCTGGTCCTTGGTACTCAGATCAAATTCATTCAACTGCAAAAGTATATCAAAGATCTCGTGTCCGGTTATGCTCGGTAAAGATCGTGCCCTTCGTGTTTTTTCATCAGTGTCCGGATCGACCCTTGCCGCGTCCTGCAGCAGCCTCAGCGTAATGTTATTCCCGTTGGCTGCGAACCAAGATAGCATCATCGGTTTATCTTTTTCTATATTGTTAATGTCGACTCTATGTGTATCTAAGAGCAACCTCGCAATCGCCTTGTGCTTATTTGCCGCCGCCCACGATAGTAGCATCCATCCGTTCTGGCCTCTAGTATCCGTAATGATTTTAACTGCGTCCCGCTTCGCATGTATATTATAAAGATAGAAATAGGTGCTAATAGTTTGATTGATACTAGCAGTATTAATCTTTCCTTGGAGTTTCTCGGCGAAAATATTAAGTTGATTGGCAAGATCTTCGATGCGAGGTTCAGGCGCGGTCGGTTTGGCATAGTTCCCTATGGTTTCGGTATAGTACTTCTTTCCTCCCTCCCGCATTGGGCAGTACCACTCTTCTGTATCGAGCTTGAAACATTTACTCGAGCCGTCTATAACTTTTGGCGGAGTATGCTTAAACTTTGCCACTTCATCGTCAAGATCCGGGAAGATTTTATGGGAATGCCAACCCAGATCCTCGGTCCAGTATCTGTCTCCGATTTTATATGGATTATAAAGGTAATCTTTAGAGCCTAGTAGGTAGTTACCGCTCTTATAGCCTGTAATTTGAGGTTTCTTGTGCAAACTGAGAATCGGCTTCTCAAAAAATACTTCGGTAACGTATGGCGTGTCTCCTGCCATAATTGGGGTCTCAACCGTACATGAGCTCTGAAGCGGGCAAACTTTGTTTCTCCACGTTACAAGCTGGTGACACGCACTATCTCGTATGCTGCAGGAGTCCATCCATTCAAAAGAGTCACGCCTAAAAGGGTTGGTGCAATCAATCTTCGCAGTGTGTTGGCAGGGCCCTGATATTCTAGCGTAGGCAACCCAAATCTCGGAGCGACAGGCATAGAGTGATGGACAGGTGAAGGTGCTCGAATCCGATACTGTTATCTGCGTCCCGATGGTTCTTTGACTAGAATATGATGCTGAAATGGTGACTCCAGTTTGGGCAAATTGCGGGCCTGCACCTTTGAAATATCCCCCTGCTAGCTGGGCCGTAACAGACCAGCCACTCGTGGTGCTGTCAATGGCGACTGAAGACTTCTCCCTTGTCAATGTAACCGAGTTGGAATTTTGTGTGTTTCTTGCTCTGCGTACTACTTGGCGCTTGACGGAAAGGCGAACTTTTAAACCATTTTGGTAGAATTTCTTGTATTCGCTAAAGATGAGTCCGCTGGAGCAATCAGGCCATGCATCAGAGCAGGGTGATTCTGACTCCCAGAAAGACCACACAGGGGGGTTATCTTGGTCGATGCGCAAATTTTTTTCCAAGTCGTCCAAGTATTCTCTTAGCAAGGCCTCATCTGTTGCTGGGGCCACTGTCTCAATGGTTTTAGCGTTGACCAAAACTCGCATGGCAAAGCAAATAGTAATCAGAGATTTGAGTTTCATGTTATCGGCTGTATTAATTCCGTAGAAGGCGGGCTAGGTGTTGAAATAACGCAAGCTATACTAAGTAGCGATTGTGCAAACTAGAGGTCGTGACTCGTCTATATTTATGCTATGTTTAGTAGCATTTTACTACCATGAGATCATAATAGCCAAGTTTGGTATATTTTAAGCTTTACTATTTTCATGCAGCAAGCTCCATCATCCCCGTGCCAAGCATAAGGATCCGAATTCATCTTTGAGTAAATAACGGTACTATAAATCACTGCATGCTATCTTATTTCGAAGAATAACTGAAATGTATTACCAAAAGCGGCGTACACCTATTTATCGTTCGCTATGTGATTCTAGGCCTACTTAAGTAGTGCGTGAACCTGAAGCTATTACATCTATATATTAAAGGCCGGACGTTGCCCGCGTCTCCGCTTAGTATTTATAGGAGTTTTAGCTTATACTATTCCGTTGATTAACAAGAAGCGGAGCTTCTAATACTAACTAAGAAAGTGAGTGGACCTCGTAACTCTCTCTATGTAACAGGCATGCAAAAAGTAAGGCAAAAGGACTTAAGTGTATTAAGTAGCTAAAAGGCATATATAAGGTCCAAAGAATATATTGTATTTACCCCCTCTAAAACAGACGGAAAACCTATAAGGTATATATTATTTTTAACCTAAGTTATAGGTTAAGCCTATAGTGAAATATTTGGGAAATGATTGCTATTCTTCTAGGAGGAAGCATTAGCCGCAAAATCAGCGTTTGATCCCGCGTTCTTATATTTATCCCAAATTACGGGGAATAACTAAGCGACTCGACCGCTTAGTTTAGCTTAAAAATCCGCTTTTTCTAAATTAGAACCTATACGCGTTATATTTCTTTAAATATGGGATTTTCGTGTAATTTTGGCGCAGTTTGCTAGTATGCAATCTATCTTTGCATGAGTGACGTTAAAGGCTCATGTAGTATATTTAAAGGCAAATAGTTGGAGATCTACTTAATAGATCGTAAATAGCTGTCGGAGCAGAGGCCCCTAGGCGATCCCCCGGGATATAGTATTAAAACATAAGAATTCGACACTTTCCATAATCTAAACATATGATAGGCGACGAGATAGTTATTTTTGTAGATATTTATCTATTTCCCATATTCACTACACGGGCCGCATTGCTTGTCAATACTCGTGTCGCACCGCATCAATTTGATTAAAAGCCGGCTTTTTAAGGCTCCATAGTCTGGTCCACTAGAGCTGCACGCACCGTCGCAGTTGCATTAGTAGCAGTTTTTAAACCAGTAACACATTGGCAAGCTGGCTTCAGATCTTCCAGGTTGAATGAACCAGTAGGGTCCATTGCACAATGCTCTAAAAGTTCTTTTTCGCTTATATCTTGCAACTCATCGATAGCAAGCTTGGATTCGCGTAGCGATGTCTCGCAAAACTTATATAGTTGCTTGGCGGAGTCCGAGGTAATATCAAGGAAACTATAGCATGGCTGCGTGTGGCATGCAGGATACCAGTAGTCTGATATATTGGACATAGCGCTAGTTTCGGGTGGAATCAAGTTTTCCAATTCGTCCTCATGCAACACGCTCTCCTCTAGCTCTAGGGCGACTTGTATGATGATGCAGTCGCAAACAGGGCGGACGATTTCTATATTATCAAGATTTCCGCATTTTGTCTGGCTGTGCATAAGTCCGTATTCTTTGGCCCGAGACTCGCCCGACGTAATTGAGTCCTTGCAAAAATTCGCAAGATGGGTCGAGTTGCTTAAGCCATGCTCGAGCTCCGAATAGCAATGAATATCCTGGCATTTGAGAAAGACGGACTGCCCCATGGCCTGGGAGACGTAAATTATCGAAGAGCTTAGAAGACTAAAGGTGAGGACGGCTTTCATTCCGACGGTTTATGAGTGCCGCTATGGGCTTGTAGACAAGCTAGAGTTAGAGGATATGATTGACCTCTGTAATTCTAAACCGGCATATGAAGCAGTCTTATTTGTCTAAGAATATAAAGTCTCTAGCCTAAGATTCCAGAGGTACTACTAGAGAAACCTTATTTTTAATAAAACTTTAGAAAACTTCCTTTTATATAGTATAATAGCCATGTTATGTTTATGTTTTTTTCCCTATAGAAATTTCTATATATAAAGGAATACTATTTACTATAAAGTATTCCACTATGCGGGCAGGCAAAATCCCATGGATATCTAATAAGAGCTATATAGGTAGGAATTATAGCTAGCTAGGCTATATAACAAGGGTCATGACGTGTATAAAGCTTACTATTCGTAGAGTTAGTATTATTCTTAGAGGCATAGTGTTATTGTCTTGCGTTCTTTATTTTAAGTTTAGAAGCTAAATATTACGTTATATATTGAAAAGGTATACTAGGCTTCTTCTACCGTCATCCTAGGCGTTAGCCTAGGAATCTCTATAGCCTATGCATATCCTTTACTAGTATAGTAGTCGAACTAGCCCGTTGGTTATATATGAAGACTTTATATAGCTTCTAAGAAAGTATTCGGGAATGTAGGTTTATATTAGCAAAGGGATTAAAACTTTAGTCCGAGCGGGATATTACTTTACTATATGCCTAAAGTAGTCCGTTAATAGATTATATTAAACGAGTTTATATACTAGGTTAAAATTTATAGTAATAAAAGTATTGACTGCTAAAGACGTCTATTCAGGACTATGATTACGAATTTACGAGCATATTAGTTGTATCTAGCCACGACCCATACGCGCTTAGACCTCCCCCCCCGTCTTACCTTGCCCCTCTGCCGCCTCTACCTCCTTTTTCCCCCTTTAGTTTATATATAGCGAATATAATAAGCATCTTGCGGATAAGCTAAGTTTCTAGTATATATAGATATCTAAGGTCGACTAGATAAATAGGCCCCTATTAACTAGAGTATTTTAAGAATTCATTGGGAGCGCGAGACTAATTTAATACTTTCAGGGTATTGCTAGCATGAGCCTGGTTAGTATTCTAAGCTAAATATTTAATAGCAATAAGAGAAAGCAATAACGGACAGAAGCGGATTTCTAGGCTATGAAGGCTAAGCAGCCCTGTGGAGTCTTATGGAATGGATATTCAAGGTTTAATATATATATTTACCCTCGTAAGCATTTTTTGGATCTCTTCCCCTGCGTATATCTTACCTTGGATTAATACTAAATACAGTTTCAGTTGGCATGAATTAATGTCGCTTCTTCCTCATCCAGCCTAAGCAGAACTAGCCGCTTAAAAGGTCGAGATAATCAACTTAACGTCCTTGTTGATTGAAGAACATTATATGTAGGAGGAGTGACCCTCTCTGTCTGCCTTTTTTCCATGCAATCTCGAGGTTGAATTTGGCAAATTTCCATATTAAGCACCTTAGCAATCTTCTGCATTCTCTGAATATAGCCAATATGAGACTGCACGCCCTTATTGCAATGTTATTCGCTGTCAAAGCGTCCTGCAGCAATAATTTCATGGGACCAAGCGATGCGGAGCTAAGGGAACGAATGGCTGACTGGGAGCAAAATTTCAGCGTCGATAATGTTAACCCCCCTTATTGGTCAAAAACAATACCCGAGCCCTCTTGTTTTAGGTTACTGGACAGGTGCTGGTCCGGGATCACTTTCACCGAAAGAAGGAATTTTATTTCGGGACGCCAGCTCAATTACCAGCATACCGGATTTGACAAAACTGTCTTTGCCAAGCGCCGTGTGCTCATAAGTGCAAGAAATCTTCAAAGCAATATAATCCAACTAAAGAGGAGCGAGAAGATGATATATTTTGATAGTACTACCCCGAAAGGGTGGTTCATCAAGGCTCGCCTAGAGAGGGAATTTCCTGGTGGAGCAGCACGTCTCAGCGTCTCAGCACCGCGCATCACCCAAGGTTCTTTCGAGAAGAAACCAGTTTACCTAAAGTCGAGGAATTTCACGTGCCCGCCACTTCATAAATGTCATTCCGAGTTGTGGACGTTTTACGTTAGGATAGCAGGACCTTGTTACGGTCATCACACAGTTGCTTGTAGCGGTTTGACTCTGGATCCCTGTGGAAATGACGGTCGGGTTGTAGCATGTAGTCAGTTACAAGCTTTCAGAGATCGAGTTTGCAAATGGGAAAATGAGATTTGCAGAGCTGTAACCCCGGTCATGACAGGGAAGAGCATCTACGCTATCGAAGTCTTCTTTAGCGAACCGATTCGAAGTTCACGAAACGATGAAGACTGAATCTCGAATCAAATTGATACGAGAGCGGCCGTTCTTCGCTAGGCTATTAATTTTAGGCTATAAATGATACTTTTTGGCTTATTTGGGGGAGAGAATAGATATTGTATTTTTGAGCTAGTTTAGCCTTTGAGCATAGAACCCCAACGAGTATAAGATATGGAAACGATGCTAGGATCTTAATGCTCAAGACTGCTACTGCCTCTAGAAAGAGAGGGGAAAGCAATATCGTCAAAAAAGTATTGCGTGACGCTATCCGCGCCAAAAACTCACACCGTGAATATTACCGATATCTTAAGCTTTAGACTTAAAGCTAGATTTAAGAACTCTAATATTCACAAGGTTATTACTAAGTACCCTAAAATAGAAACTAAACACGATAAATACAATAATAGATGATTAAAGCCGAAGCGGGTAGGCGCCGCTATTATAAACAAAACAAATAAGCACGAGGCCAATTATTAAAAAAGGAGCAGAAAGGCCTCTTTAACCGGCGACAAAAGCCAGAGTGCTTCAGGAAAGCAGGCGGTTTGGATCATCACCAAACATCCCGCCTAAGCACCAATACAAGGTGGGGTTTAGAGCCCACGGAATCCTACGAAATATTAGGTTGCCCAGCTAGCTTAAAAGCCTTATAACCGCAATGACAGCTAGACCAAAAGCTTAGGATTGAGCTCGCTGTGGATGGAGCCCATACTGCATCCTCGAGGCGGTGGAGACGAGGCTTGGTGAAGTAGCCATGTTTAACGACATGGTAACCCTAGAGGCGTTCAAGTCAAACAATGTACCAAAAGTCAAATGTTAGTAGCGGTAGTGCATAATAGTAAGTATAAAGAGGTTAGATTGAGGATTTGCCAATGCCTTGAAGAACGAGGAACTATGTGACGGAAGAATCTCTCTTCTACCTATTTTTCCGGACGTTTTCCTCGTCTTGCATTCCATAGCAAGTACGGGCCACATACCGCTCCATGCCCACCGCTCCCTGCCCCCGCCTCTTGTTCCCCTCGCTTTCCAAAATCAATCATTTATTCCCTTTTGCTTATTCCGGCATTCTACTTCCGGAACTTATTAACTTTGGCCTGACCTGTTGGGGTTTTCTTACTCCTCGTCTTGGTCGCCCTCTTCTGTCGGTGGAGCCAAAAGGTCTTAATCTTTTCTCCTAGCGCCCTTGATCTCACTATGAACTTGCGTTACGAACGTGACTTATTTTTGGCCCCACCTATTTTAACTACCTACCTTTGAATAAGGACGATTTAGGTTGAATTGAGTGCCGCCTATGTGGCCTCGACGGGCTAATGAACAGCATGGCGGATATAATCCAAGTCTGTACTAATTCCTACCTATCGATCCATTAGGGCCCGAAAGAAACATGCTCGCCGAACTTGGAATAGCTCGTGGCGTTACTCCCTTGGTCTGCGTATCGGACAACAAGGCAACATACCATGTTGCATAATGTTTTTCGGCTATTTTCACTATAGAACTATGTGAGGAATTGACTAGCCCATTACACCTATGCTATCATTTTCATTGCAAGAGTAGCTACGTTGTGAGGCAGCTTCTCTCCGTCCACTGGGTAGGCTAGTTGCTACTTGCGCTTCATATCAGGCGGGGCACCAGCGCCTTTATGTATCGGACTGGCCCCTGCTCCCGACTTGGCGTTTATATTTGTATGGCTATTCCATGTCTGGAGATTCTGCGCGCTCATACTCTCTCCTCCCGGTGCGGCCCCAGAGCCTCTCTGCAGCGGGTTACCAGTTGCGCCCACTACCATCCTAGAGTCAGGGCTTTGCTGTCTTGAGCGCTGACCGCTGCTAGTCTCTCCTGGTGCGAGCCCAGAGCCCCCCTTCAGCGGGTTGATGTTTCCTTTGGCTGGTGACTTGGGGCCTTGATTTAGTTGCGTGTTCGAGACGGCGCCAGGTCTCGAAGATGAAGCAGCCTGACGGGAATTTTGAATGGCCTCGGTAATGATGCCACCTTTACGGAGGCGTGCAAGACCGCGAAGAGGCGAAGGGGGAGCCGGGGCCGGTGCTATGCCGCGGCCGGAACTTGCAATCGCAGGTAAAGGCCGCCCCGTGCCGCCGATTTGTCGTTTTGCAAAGTCCACCACCACTGGGTGACCGGTGCTGGGCCAGAGCAGACAGAGGGCAAATATAGCTAGGATAGACCAGTGTCCGTGCATTGTGATGAAGTTTGTATGACAGGGACTTAGATAATAGGGGTAGAGAAGCAAGTTGCATAAGAGTAAAGTAAAGTCGCCCCTAAGACCGCCTATACTTGTCTTGTATGCCTGTTGTGAAAGCGCAAAATAAGTAGGCTCTCTTAGTACCAAGAGTAATAAAGGTTCAAATTCGAGCGAAAAAAATAGGTTTTGAAAGATGCAGCCATGGCTCTTATACCTAGCTAATTGAGTAAGCAAATGAATGTATTAACTATTTGCGTATAAGTGTCGGCTCACTTTTGTTGAAATCGCGCAAGATTCCAGTCAATAATTCGATCGAGATGAGTCCTCTGTAAAGCGCCGGAAATAAGCTTTCGCAATTTTTTACCATCACATGTTGCTCATATTGTTGCAATTCCTGCCTTGAGACTTAGAGTTTTGCAAAAACTCTTGTCCTAATTGTACGAGTAGAATTCGAATCTCGTATATTATCTTCAATGCTATAGAACTAAATCGGGTTAGAAACATCAAGGTATTAGCAAGTTGAAGCGTTGTCTTTATTGATGCCATTACGTAAAATAATATTATATACGTATATATATACGCTAATAAATGTATTCTATTATATACTCTTATAGGGCCTAAGGGTAAAGACAACGGATTTGAAGCCATTTTGCCCATACCGGCGCTATCGACGGCTTGGACAATCTAGAATCTGCTAACATCTTATTAGTCTCGTACGATAAAAATCCCTTTACTTGACCATGTTTGAATTCCAGCAGTCCAGATCGCTCAAAGGGTGTTGCCTGGCCAGATAAGCGCAAGAGAAAAAGAAAAGAGGTCGGTGAGCTCGACAAAACAGAAAGTACAACGCTAAGCCGCTGCGCTGCCTCTGTCTCTTGAACTCTTGCCTCTTGGATGACACTCGAAGAGCCCAGCACGGCAGTATAGTCCTATAGGGATCAGGGTATTTGCATTTGATGAACCTCATGCTATTAAAAACTTCATTTTGCTAAACTTTGAGCCAATGCATCATCTAAAATCTCAATATTTCTTCTATATACGAAAGAATCTCCTTGGACTCTGGACCCAAGTCTTGGTACTTTTCAATATTCATCGAAGCCTCGATATCAGTAATGTCAGGGATCGGCTGCCTCTTGTAATTCACCGGCCCATCCGAGATTGAATGCGGCGTAAAGGCGGAGCAGTTTGTAGTAATTGGCGAAGTATCCTCGCGTATCCCAATGCCAGCAGGATCGCCGTCCACAAACCAGAGGCCAATGACTGGATAGTGCGAGACTTGGTCGTCGGCTCCATCTTCCTTGAATTCGGGAAGTATAGCGAGTTCTTGTATGACGAATCCTTCTTCGCCGTAAACTCCGCTCTTTTCGTCTTGGATCACCTTGCCGTCGGCTTGGAGGCAAATGTCGGCTCCCTCGCGCGCAAATATGGGTTTTCGTGCAAAGCGCGTTAGGGATGCTGGCGCCTCTTCCTCAAAGTATGTAGGCAGCAGCCACCGGGACCGCGGGTCGTCCTTGAAGAGGTCCCAAAGAATGGCAAAGATGGCCTTGTTGCTCCAAAGCATCTTGTAGGGCGGCTCGATCCATATCGTTCCTCCCTCCCTCGCCATGTCCTCAAAGCAAGCCTTTCCAAAATCTTCGTTGACCATCATCTCCCACGGGTATAGCTTGAAAATAACATCAATGTGCTCGCCTTGTCTATCATAGAACTTTCCGTCTGCACCAAGTCCAATGTCTTCTATAAGCAGCGTCTTGGTCCGCCAGCCCGCCAGCTGACACGCATCAACCAACATAAAGACCGTCATGGTATCCTCGCCCAAATCGTCGCCCGCTGCCACGGCAAAGTGCACTGTAATGTCTTTGCGTCCCAATCTCTCCTCGATAAGCGTCATGTTGCGCTCCCATGCCTTGGTAAGGTCCTCGGTAATTGAGTTGAACTGGTCATTTCCATGGCCCGTCTGTTCGAGCCAGAGCCACTGGATAGAAGCGGCCTCTACTAGCGATGTTGGAGTATCGGCGTTGAATTCGTAAAACTTGGGCACCCGAAGCCGCGGGTCAGGATGGTCAAGACCGCCAAAGCAAATGTCGAAGCGGCCATATAAGCTGCCCCAGGCCGGCTCGCGCTCCCACGACTCAATAACTTGCTCGAGGGCAAAGGCGGGTATGCCCATCTTGCGCATCATGTCGGGATGCTCAACGAGATAGTCGGCCGCCTCGCAGCACATGGCAAAGACGTCGCGGCTAGCTGCTTCGAGCAGCGCCGTCTCCTCCGACGTGAAGGAGTAGTAGCGGTCATCAGGCCAGTAGTTGTCTGTAGGGTCTTCTGAATCGGCGGGCTTGGTATAGACGAGGCCCTGGCTCTGCACGAGCCGCGTCGCATTGGGCCGCATTTCTATAGCAATACGCCGCATCTTGCTTGTCGTTTTTTTAGTGGTGGCTTATGAGGGACTATGGTAAATTCTCAACTTCTGCTGGAAAAGGGGAACCTATGGGGATTTATTTATGTCAAGTATGCCCTCGATTTTCTGCAACTACTGCTATCATGCAGAGCGACTGTAACACTTTAAAACATGAGTTTCAGAAGCAGAACCTCCCTGCCTGCCTGTAACTAGTGACTCGTGTTTGACTCTGGGGAGCCTAGCGGCTAGCCTGAATCGCGGCAAGTCTACTAGCACACTATAACGCAGACTAATAATTTTTTGACTGTTTTTGACTATTTGGCTTACTATATTACTTTTTTATGACTCGCTCCCACATCAACTTTGTTGCGCGCTAAGCATTGAACTTAAGTGCCGGCCGAGGTAAGAGGCGGTTCATTTGCCATGTCGGCAACTTGATTCTTCGTCAAAGGCGCTTATGAAGCAGATGAACCAGCCGTCACTAACCTCATAATAGCGCCCCACTACTACTTGGATAGCTTAGATAAATCGCGTCTGGTCTACGGGCTAGACGAGAGTAGTCTCGTTACGAGGAGTGGCTTTAAAAAGAAGGGTAACTCGGGTGGAATCTGCGCCCTGGCCTTGTGAGATGCCTGATCATGGCAGCGTCAAAACTGGCAGCGCCAAAGGCAAGAAGAGTAGTGGCTATATTGGCAAGTTTATTGGCTAGTAAACGTTGATTCGTAAAGATATTTGAAATGCTTGAGGCGTCTATATATAGGCTAAGCTAGAATAATCGCTAAGGGACTAGGAGCGATTTATTAACTGCTTGAAAAATTGAGATATTTATTGTTACTACTAGAGGCTATAGGAAAATAATATAAGCATAGTAATCCGAGGCTCTAGATAGTAACGGAGGACTAGTAATGCCGCATTCGCTTACTATAGTAACTCGAAAATTTTAGGTATTATTCCGAGAAAAAAATCCCCGGTATATACCTAGACCTTCCAACTAGCCAGACCTTCTAGACCTTTTCAGACCTTGCTAGAGCTATTCAGAGCTAGCTAGAGCTAGAAAGATACTTCTAGTAAATAGATTCTGCTCTGCAGTACTTGAAAATTAATATAATTAGCACTCGGTGACTATACGATTAGCAATACTTATAGACATATAGCTTGTTACAAGAATCTAGTTGCGAAAGAGTAATATAATAAACTTTGGTTAGGATCCCATTATGCGGAGTTTTGTTTATATTGCGAGTAATTATATAAGTAAGGCTCTTGCCTTACGCACTCCTAGGCAAAAGTATAGCTACTTTTCTAGTAAGCGAGTAATGCTAGATATTTAATTGTTGCGAGGAGCTGCGACTACCGCAAGTAGTAAGTCACTAATAGCGGGAACTATAATATTTCTACTCATCTTAATACAAGTCTCGAAGCTAATTTATTTACTTTATATACTTTTTCCTACTTAAAGTCATTGCTCTCCCGGCTTATATTACTTATTAATTAGGCCCCTTATAATCGTTAAGCAGCTGCACGATGAGGCCTTTCTTGCCAGTACTCGCAAACCAGCTCCAAGCCATTTTTGCTAGCTGCGCCGGCGTCTTCCCCTGATTGTCTTTGATGTTGACGTCCACCTTGCCTGTGGCGAGCAAAGCCTTGACCGAGTCAATGTCTCCCTGGAAAGCCGCCCACGCCAGCGCCGTCCGCCCCTCCCGCTTGTCCTTGACGTTGACATCTACTTTCCCCGTGTCGAGCAGCCTCTTGACGATCTTGGGGGAGCGGAAGAAGGCCGCCTTGATCAAGGCCGTCCTCCCGTCGTCGCTGTCCACCGAGTTGACATTGACTTTTTTCGTGCGAAGTAGGAGCTTGACGGCATCCTCGCTCTCGCCTGATGCCGCCCGCACGAGCGGCGACTGTCCCATTATCGCCACGTCTGGGTTGACCTTGCCCGACGAGAGGATTTCTTTCATGGCCGCGGTATCGCCGCTATAAGCCGCTTCCCATAGCTCTAGTTGCATGTCCTTGTCGGGCGTGTCCGGGATGTTGATGGTGGGCCACTCGGGCGACGGCCAGCATTCGCGCGTATCCGGGTCCCAGTAGCCGTCCGAGCACTCCTTCTCCGCCTTGTTACTATCTGCCCCCTTTGATGGCTTCGGCGGGCCGTCGACCGTGGGTCCTTCAGGAGACGGCCAGCACTCGCGCGTGTCCGGGTCCCAGTAGCCGTCCGAACACTCCTTGCCCGCCTTTGCACCGTCTTCTTTCTCCGACGGCTTCGGCGGGCCGTCGGTCGTGGGCCCCTCGGGAGAAGGCCAGCACTCGCGCGTGTCTGGGTCCCAGTAGCCACCCGGACACTCCTTGTCCGCCTCATCAGCTGGATATGGCACTTCCACAATCAAGTCCTGAGGCTCGCCTTTGAGTACGCCCAGGTCAGGTTGCACAATCTTCTTAGCAGACTGCTCGGCGATCTTCCTGGCTTCCGATACATCGTTCTTTAGATCCGGTGACTTTATTGTCCTCTTGGAACTCTCAAGTGCGTCGAAATTGCCATTGTACCTGTTTTTGAACCACGTCTTCATCCAGCTTGGCATACCTTTTTTTGACCTTCGAATCAGGTCCTTGTCTGTATATGTTTGATATTCCAGATTATATCTGGCATAATATTTTATGCTGCCGTATCCCGTACTCTTGCCTATCCTTTCTGGAATTTCCTTCTTGAAGTGCTTCTCTGTTGCTTGAATCTTGGCGCGCGCCTCCTCTTGAACTTTTTTCCAGTCCTCATTGAGTTTCTTGGCGATTTCTTGGATGTTGTCACCGCTATTCGTGGCATTTTGCGTTGCTTTCATCCAACCGGCATATAAATACCCTTTTTGTGCTGCCAGCACATACAAGTGGGCTGAAATCTTGGCGGTGTATTTGTTTTGCTGATCGGATATATATTTATCGGATGAAATGACCTTTTTCATCTCGTTGAATTGATTTTGCCACCCTTTAGCGCGCTCGTCTTTAATATAACCGATGTCGGTTAGTCTGAAAACCTTAGTAAAGACATCGACAAGAAAAGTCAAGGCCTTGATAATCACAGAGACTGGAAATATTGGTGTGAACATTATGCCGTCGCTGACATGGCACAAGACGGTTTCGAATACGTTTAGTCGGCCCTGCTTGGCATCCGCCGCGGCCTTCACGGAGCAGCCGAAGAAAGGCACAATGGAGGTAAGTACAGCGGCTTTCTGCAAGTCGGTCGTGTCCTCTTGGTTCATGTCGTTCAAGTCCTTGAGATAATCGGGTAGACTGGCAAGGGTAAACAAGCCTCCCTTGACACCCCACTTCCTCGCCCATCGCCTCGCTGATTTCGCAGTGACTTTGCTATTGAACCTTTCAAAAATGGTGCTTTCTGAGATTGGATTACCATTGGCCGGCTTGGGCTTGAGTCCATAGCCCTGGATGAGTCGTGAAAACTCCTCCTGCGACATTGTTTCGGCTAGCTTTTTCACTCCCATGCTCTTCTTAAGCGGCCCCAGTGGACGGTTTGGGTCTCTCGTCACTCCGGTCTTATAGGTCGGGTCCTGTATCTTGGCCGGCTTCTGAGGCACGCCGAGACAAAAGGGCATCTTTTTCATCGGCCCCTTGGGCGTCTTGGGCGGCGAGAGGCCGTCCGCCATGTTCAACAAGCCTTTGCAAACTAGGCCGTAGATGTCGGAAGTTGGAAAGTTTTCTTTATACATGGGTTTTTGACGCGGCAGGATCTGGGCGTCGGCTAGTAAGGCAACCGCCAGGAGAGAGAGTGCGATCTTCATCTTGGATTGCTAGGGTTGAACAGCCCAAAAGAGTGTGTATACTATTGAATAACGAGAGAAGAGACGAAATAATCGTCGGTAAAGAGAGTATATGCCTTGAACTGGTTGTTCTCATCCAAAAGGCGAACTATAGATCTCTATTTATTATTCTACAACTCAATCTAAACGATGAGTAACGATTTCACCTCGCGCCTATGCATTATTGAAATTCTGCCTGGAATAAATCAAACGTCGCCCGCCTGTAAGGGCATCCTAGTTCGTCCTTAAACTTGTTTATGCCGCGCTATTCTGCCTATGCTGCCTTGATAGAGCAGATGGTCGGCTGCACAGCTTACTTGTTCTAGTAGAAACGCGGCTGATAGCTATAGGCTGAACTCGGTAATTACAATGCCGTGAGCATACTACTCTTGGGTGCGTCTATGCGGTGCTTGGATTTCGATATTCTGACTCGTCGGTATTAGGCTAGCTTGCCTCCATGACTTGTTAATATTGATACCTCTGCCCGGGGCCAGAGTCCAGCCGACGGCTAATAAATATAACTCTCTGCTATCTCTATTAGGGGGAGCGATTCACCACCCCAGGATAATCTCCTCAAGTCTTAGGGGCTTAGTCTCTAGACGTTCCGAATTCTAAGTATCCCATTCTTCGTATCCCTCTTATAATTTCCTATAAAGAGTACTTTATCCACTTAGTATTACTGACTATCTTTAATATTTCTTTGCTAAATCAAACTTTCAGACTAGCCAAGCTCGCCATGGCAAACTTATATAGGATGGGAGGCATTATTACCCATGCTACTATCGAAATTTGGCTAATCTGCCCATCTTGTCATGGTGCAAGCAGCCTATAGATATAGGGCTTTCCTTATAAGGGCCGACTACTTACTCTTGCCAAGCTAGCTACTCGACTCGCTTCGCTTATAAGAAACGAGTACTTTAACCCTCGGCCCCGCCGGGAAAGCCTAGCATCCCAACTCTAAATAATAAGTAACCCTTGCGATTCGTGTCCTCTAAAACCGATAGCCATGCTTCTCCATACTATGCAGCGTCCGATTAAGCTAGGCTCTTCTATGCCCCGCCTTTTATATAAACAGTGGGTAACCCCCGTGATTCGTGTCTTCTAGACTAATAGCCGTCCTTCTTTATACTATGTAGCGTTTGGTGAAGCTAGGTTCTAGCTACTCCTTTCACCCTACTATACCCCGCCTTTTATATAAAGTCGTCCTATTTATCAAGTATATTCTATCTATAATCCGAGATTATAGATAAGCCTCACCGGGCAAGGCCCTACTATTAAAGTACTACGGGCAGCCCTAGTATATCAACGTACTGCCTAAATCGCCGCCTGCCCGCGCATAAGGCATTATACGCATCATATACCTGCGCAAACATTATATATAACGCATACCATTATAGGCATTGCGTGCATCTAGGCATTGGTTAATATAGTATAGGAAGAGATGCATGGAGATTGGTAGCTGCTTAATCGGACTAGTAGAAAAATAAACTTTCTAGTTAGGGAATAGGAGCCTGGAGAGGCAGTGCTTTTTTATTAGAGCTAGTCAGCCTCGACATTACTATATTGACTCGCGAATTTTTACATATTATCCACGTATTTAACTAGGCAGTGCTGCATGTCCGGACGTATTCACCTCAGCTCTAGATTTCGCTATAAACTTGGCAATTCTTGTAACTCATTACTAGCATAATCTTCCCTATGCCTTTCCTATTCCTATGTGTGTTCCTCCCCCCCGATGATTCCCTGGTTATGTTAGCGCATTGCACTACTTAGAAACGATCTCTGCGAGTGCCATACCGCTGATGATTGGTCGCCCCCTATCTATCGGCCAAAGTCTTCGTCAGACAAGACGCTGAAGTCACTGGCGGAGGAACGTGTCCAAGTAGTCAACCTTCTTGGACGACTCTTTCCACACGCCACCTCGCACCAATGGTATATGGAGGCTGGGTTGCTCGATGGACATGTCCATCTTCTGCTTCTCGTCTGTTGAAATACCAGCGCTCACGGCATCCGCGTTGATCTCATGGGGAGCCAAAACGCGAATCTTTGGGTACTGCTCACCCTGTTTTGGTGGGACGAGAATGATCCTGGCTTGAAGGCTGGATATGCGTTGTTCAACGTCGGCACTCGAAAATCTGAAGCGAATCACCATCAGACTTGCAGGGCGGTTCGTACTCTCTCTTTTCTACACACATGGTCTTGCAGGTGCTGAAAAAAATAGTCCAGGCATCAGGCCACAATGCTGACGGACCAGTCATAAAACGCAGTGCATGCACAGGCGTTAATAAAGAATCTCTGGTCCCTCTTGGAGAGAATGACAGCTTCTCTATCAGAAAGTTGAATGATCAAAGTTTGTTTGGTTCGTAAACAGCAAAATTGACACCAAGCAGACATGCAAGCAGACATGCAAGCAGACATGCGGTTGAGCGACAAACTCAAGGAGGCGCGACGTCTCCAAGAGCGTGGTTTGTACGCGAACGCGAGTGATCTTTTCCAAGAAGCTCTTGCAGAGTCCCCAAGGGACAAAAGCACGTCTGCGAGACTAGAATTCGTCTCTATGCAACTCACACAGGGACTCTTGGGCGAGTGTAACGACCATCTCATGCAACTATGTGATAGCATCGACAGACGTCTCGAGGAGCCCCAGATTGTAGCTGTCGTTGACTTGCTTCATGCCATTTTGGCCGCGGCATCAACTGTCAAAATGGAACGTCCGTTGCGGAGCAGTGTTGAAATCTATAACAAGCAACTAGTCGGATGAACTAGTCGGATGTTTAGAGGCTGATTTTGGCAGCTCGAGAATGGTAGCTAGCAAAAGTGCTCTTTAAAGATGATTGAAAAAATGCTAATGCCTCGCAGGTAACCATTGCCGTCTTGTACCACAACCTTGTAGTATATGCTCGGCTGCTTGGGTATCGACCTGATTTCACGCTCCCGTCATTTTCCGCCGAGTTTTAGTTGTCTATCCTATGTCATCTGCTCGCCAACCAGCGATTCGATGACGCTATTCAGGTTTGTACCTGTAGCATGTCCAATTTCTCGGACCAAGCATTCAATACGGAGCTGCTACAAAACGTGCTCGCGGCCGAGGAGCTTCCGGATCTCCTTCGAGCCAATGTTCTATGGTATTATGCGGATAGCCTGAGGCGCAATCAGGGCGATGACCAATGGCTGGACACACTCGCTACCGCGGCCAAGTTGTTTAATGGCGCGCAACATGCAACAGGAGCTTTAGAGATTCGAGTGGATATACTAAAGCACAAAAGCAACCATCAGACCACCGCAGAAGATAGCAAAGAGCTGTGGGCCGTCAAGGGTCGTCTGGAAGTGCTGGAAATTTTAGAGCAGCAATGGGTTGCCACTGTGCAATCGTGCGGATCAACACGCATAGGCTTGCCACACCCTCGGCATATCTCCGGTCCCAAGTCCAGGAGGACTGGGTTCGACTCTTATGTCGTTGCCGAATGCAAATCTCCACGGATGTGTTCGACATGCTCGACTGGCAGTCTACCATTTGCGGCACCTCAAGAGACCTGGAATATCTCGAACACTTTTACAACAACATCGCCAACCTTGACGCACCAAATGTCATATTTCATGTCTTGCAGAAACTGCGCCAGCAGTACCTCAAGATTAGAGAAAGCGACAAAGCAGCCAACTGTTTCACCCGCCGAGTAGACGCCCTGCCTCGAAAGATCTTTATTGAAGAGGGGTTTGACCCGTTCGATGCAAGGCTCAAAGCAGTCGCAGAAGAAGAACAAGTCGACGATACCGAACGAGAGATTGCTCGCCTTCGTTCGGAACTCGAAAAAGTCCAAGGTATCGTAATCAATGCAGTCGACCTGGGACACCGTGAGGCTGAGGCGCGACGCCTGATCGACATTGCATCCACATACATCAAGTAGTACGAAATTCGAAAAGAGGCACAGATGGATCTCATTATGCCGCTAATATTCGACACCGTCGAAGTTATTTGCGAGACCCTGGATCAGAGACGGGCGAGCCTCTGCAGAGGGGATTTGGTGTCATGTATGTGTGACGCCTCACTAGCTGAGCATGCCTTTAATATGCCGACCGCTGATCGTAGCCTTCTACTGTTGAAAAAGGTAGCAAGTCTCCGAGAGGAGGCAATCGCAGGCAATCGCATTATACGAAGCAGGCGATTATCAGCTACAGACAGGATTCCCCATGCACGTCAAAGAGGAATTGAGCACAAGACATCTCAAATCCACGGAAGCGTACAATACGTTGATCAAATGGAGCAACAAGGCGGACCAGCTTGCCACTATTAAACGGACCGAAGTCTCGATGCTCCCTCGGCAGCGGGCCATTATGGGCAAACGGACTCTCCAGAGCGACGACGCCTCGCTCCAACTCCAAAAGATCGTCCGGGATGTCTGTGAGCATACAAACGACGATTACGGTTTCTGGGAATGGCTTCAAAAAGCCAGAGCCCCCAGTCTCTTCGACATGTTGGCACTGGGAATCAACTTACCTGCTCACCTGCAAACGTTGGTCGAGGCCGACGCTGGCCTTAATTGCATGCTCCAGATAGAGCAGAGTCTGGCTGAGCAAGTTGGGAATTGTTCAGTGCCGTATTCTGTAGAGACTTGGCAGCTTCAAAACAAAATGCAGGTACACAGGGACGAGATGCGATAACGAGCGCCACTTGGACGAGTGTTGGACCTCCGCAAAGGACGGCCAGAGTCGCTGGCTTCCCTAACAGAACTATGCAAGCAATCACCCAATGGAGCAGGTAGAAGAACCTGGCTCGTCGACTGGACAATCCGAGGCGGATCCATGTGCTGCGCCGCATTGGTCGTTTCGCATGAGGGCCTGCAATCGTTTAGCACTCGCTCTCTTGGCTGCACAAATGCCGATGAATCAGCCCATATTGGGTGGCCGGATATCTCCATTTTCTCTATCTGCCTTGTTGTGCTTTGGCCAATCACACCGTGTCGCTGCATGCTGAGTCACGCGGGTGTTGGCCTGAGGCATCACGGTTACGGGCCTGCCATTGGCTGCAATTCTGCCACACATCACCGCCCCAGAGGTGGTATATAGCCTCCCTGCCGTCGCCTAGAGCTCTTTCCCTTGCTTCTCCTTTCTCTGCAGCTCTCTTTGCCATCTGGCTTAGATCAAGTGTAGTATCTGTTCTTTTCAGTTTAATCTCTGGAATACCTCATCGAGGTCCGTGATTAATATCATTTTTTGGAGCAGGGCAAGACTTTGTAGCGCTTGCGCATGCGAGTCTTGCCACAGTGTCCCCAGTATTACACTGCTTCTGGGTGATGCGAAGCTTTCATTGCATGGCCTGGCTTGTCTAGGCTGCGAGGAAGGCCGTTCTGGCTAAGTAGAAGCGTAGCTGTATTGGATCTGTGCTTTGTGGATTATATGCGAGCTTCAAACACAATGAAGCTACCCAGGTAGAGCAGCTACTCACTTTGTCGCAAGCTTAAATAAAAATCTTAACCACCGCCATGTCTTGCATGTAAAAATTTCACTTATTACTGCACCGGAAATATGCCACCTTGCGTTGTAGCAAACACAGCTCTACTATCCTTTATCCACCAATCCTCCGCATATACGGCCGCGACCCCGCAACCCGCAGAGCCTCCCCGTGGCTTTGGCGAAACCCTCATCCTCCACACCCCTTTTTCTGCCCTCGCCAACCAAGAGCTAGCATCGCTGGCATCACGACGCGACCAAGAAAAGATTCATCTCAACATGTCTAGCGATCCCTCGTTTCTTCTCGACCCCTCCATCTTCGCCACGCTCGATAAACAGCTGGAACAAGAATCCCAGGTCCGCGATGCCATTGGCCAAATCGTGCAGCGCCTGGAGCGCGCCGTTGCCTCTGCCCAGGGCCTCTTGTCTCGCGTGCATTCGACTCCGCCTTCGCAATGTGCGTATCTCTTCTCCAAAACCCCCCTGGGGCCTTTGGCCTTAAGGAGAGCCCTCTGGATACAGGCCCCTTTCCGCACCAAATGGAAATCGACGCCCTCCTCGTCAAGACGCAATAAGCGCCACGACCATGCCCATGCTCGACATTCAAAATGCTGACGACTTTAGATGACCAACTCGCCGCACAGGTTGAAGAGGCAGTCCGCCAAGAGATTCCCATAATACACGAGCTCGATGCGCTGGCTTCTCAGCACCCATACTACAAGTGCGTCCCTGTTAGTCTGGGGAATACTGGCGTGTACATTGACTCGAGGCCTGTTAGATACAATGCCAAGTGGTCCCGCGCGGTCCAAAATGCAATCTATACGGCCATTTACTGCGCCTGGCTTGGTGGCTTTGCCGACGTCCAGTCGTCCCATATCGGTCGCCTGCTTACTCTGGATCAAGTCGGCGCCATATTTGCTAGTAAGCACCTCGCTCGCTATTTTAAAACACGCGACATCTGAGACAGCGTGACAAGAAACAAGACACAGACAAGAGAGAAACAAGGTCGGCAAGACTAACAAAGCAACTAGTCCCCGTTAACCTCACCGACCGTGATGCCTTTCACCTCACAATCGAGCAATATCTTCTCTCCCTTCCCGACCTAACGCAGGACCTCGCTCGCCTCGCCTCCAACGCTGTTACTCTCGGCGACTTTTCTCTGCCGCTCACCATTGCTACCTTTATCAAGCACCTCTTTGCCGCATTTCAGCTTCTCAACCTCAAAAACGATGTTCTACGCCGTCGTACCGATGCCCTCAAGTACGACGTTAAGCGTGTCG
Organism: Ophiocordyceps australis; assembly: GCA_002591415.1. Classification (NCBI taxonomy): domain Eukaryota; kingdom Fungi; phylum Ascomycota; class Sordariomycetes; order Hypocreales; family Ophiocordycipitaceae; genus Ophiocordyceps; species Ophiocordyceps australis. The sequence goes on along the minus strand of NJET01000032.1, from coordinate 20,273 downwards.
AAGACGTTGTATATGATCTAAGCTTACGCGGCCTGGTATCTCGCCCAGAGTAGTAGTGGTACGGGGTGGAAGCAACTTGCATCTGCTTCCGTGCCTTGCTCCCAGTGAATGGCTTTTGAAAGTAGTGTTCTTCATCTATTTTACATGTGCCAATTCCATAGAGACCCATCTAAAACAATGCCCTTGAAAACGCCAAGGCTTTCCTGATACCAACATGATGATCTAGCCGCACCTAACAAATTCCAGTGAGCGCCTCCACCCTGCGATGCATCAACCTCGTCCTCCTTTTTTTTTCTCGAGTAATTAATATTGTCCTTCCGGAAATAAAGTCCAACTTTAAGCAACGTACTATACCACTGCAACAACTGTAGCCTAATCGTGTCGAAACGTGCACTTGTCTCCTCGAGCGCACTTTCCTTGCTGCCAAAACGTGCAAGGCTTTGTCCCTATGAGGGCCTTGTTGACAGGCTTATGCGGTGGAAGTGTCTTCTTCCGGCGTCCGTCTTTGGTGTGCTGGTGCGACTCGCCTCTGTTGCTGCTACCTTCGCCCCGCTCCCAGTCTCGTTCTCTTTCGCCCGTATGTGCCTGGATCGTGCTGTTCTGCGTATGCGCAGGAAATGCAAGCTCATAGGCTCCAACACTGGATTGCTGTGCCTGGCCTGGCTGGTTAATAGCCGCCAGAATGGAATGCAACTGACTGTCAGGAATCTGGGAGAGCGTGGGAGTACCGCTGCTTGGTGCGACATGAGCAAGAGTGGGTGGCTGAGGCGGTGGCGGCGGCGCAAGAGCCGCTTGCTGTTGCTGAACTTGTTGTGGACCGCCACTCATTTGCTGCAGCAACGCCAAGTAGGGCGCGTATGCTTGGTTTTGTGGTGTAAAATAAGCACTCCAATCTTGTCCATTACTCGATCCAGCAGACGCAGCAGCAGATGCGGCAGCAGCAGCTCTTAAAGAGTTGGCCTCGACCTCGGCTTTTGCGCGCTCTTCTTCAGTCCGTCTCTGCCGAGCTGCCATGTCCCTGTTGTGCCCAAGTCGCCATTCTCGCACCCTTTCTTCATCATTAATCATCCAATCGTGGGGGGCAATTGCAGGATAAGGTTTTCCAGCCAAGCTGCCAGTAACCTTTTCGATAATTTGTATTGAAAGGACAACTTCTTGCTCTGTATATTGAGGCACATGAGCCGTGTCAATTAGGATAGAGCGCGTGTCGCGCCACGAGTTGCATCCAAGAATGGCCAAAATCTCGGACTCGACAGCTGGGCCACGAACAAAAGCAACATTGTTATTTGCCACAGTCGTTAGAGTAGTGCCAGCCGTGGCAGCCTGACCCGAACCCGAGGCCTGCAGGCCGGCAGACGAGGAGCCCGACTGATTGAGGCGCCCGAGAATGGAATCTAGCTTGCTTGCCAAGCTCGTCTTGGAGTCTAGGCGCTTTTCAGCGGCGAAAAATGCCTGACAGGGGCCCAGTTGGTCCAATTCTTTCCAGCGCAGGTGAACTTCGTTGAGAGCTCCATCCTCGTGGGCAAGATGCAAAATTCTGGCCGCCTTGTCTAGCTGTGCAGCCTCCAGTGGTGGTGACTTTGGCGTTGGAGGAATGTCATTCGGGTCCGTATAAATAACCATGAGTTCTTGTTGCTCGCGCTCCGCCATACGCTTCTGCTCTTCAGTTGTAAACGTGACCAGGCCGCCACGAGTAACATAATTTTTGCTTCGTGCTTCCTCAGAAAGTCTTGAAGTATCCATGCGTGTAAGCATTCGCCATGATCGCAAGGGTGCATCGTCGTCATCCTCATCAAAAGCCTCATTGGCACGTCGCTTAAGCATCATGCCTTCTGAGCGGTCATCAGCTGCATCCCTAATCATATTGACGTCTCGACCTTCATCTTCGTCATCGTCCTTCTCAAACACCTTGACCTGAACGAGCTCTGCTTCGGGCTTCCAGGTCACACGAAGTCTTCGGCGTGCCTCCTTGCGAAGTCTCTTGGCTCGCTGCTCTGTAGTCTCTGAAGCATCTGCTTCCTTGCCATCCTTGGTGCTGCTCGTTGCCTCAGCAGCAGGCTCTGGCTTCTTGGAATTGATGGATTCGAGTAGTGAAGAAATGCTGGATACAGTCCCTAGATTCGAAGGACCAGCCGATTTGGGCCCCAATGTACCCTTTGCATCTTTTCTAATAGCAGTAGTCTTGGCATCGCTCCTGGAGACGGGCTTCTTGGAATCCGGCTTGGCTTTTTCGTCAGCGGAAGCGCCTGAACTGTCGGCAGCAGCGGGAGATTCAGCCTTTGGCACTGCTTTAGTTACAGGTCGCGATTTCCCAGGCAATAGAGATGACGTGGTCGAGACTTTTGATGGGATGATCTTGTTGGCAATTGACTGTGACTGATTTTTTGAATGGGCCAATTTTCTGCTCAGTAATGATGAACTTCCAGGCTCGATTGCGACTTTTTTGACCACGCGAGTATCCGTCTCGTCTTCTCGTGCTCGCTTGACCGATGACGATGAGTCCGTCAACGCTGGCTTGCTTGACTTTGCCCTGCTCGTGGCCGAGGTTCCCGTGTAACCGGTTGCCGTCTCTGGTTCCGTCGACTTGATAAACTTTTTAATTTTGGACGAAATTTGGCGGACCAAGTCCTTGACTTCATCGTCTCCCTTGTCTTCCAGCCGCTTGCGCACCGTGTCAAAGTTGGTTGTGTCTACAATTTTTCTCGTCATACTTAAATGTGTGAATAATTCGAGCACAATTTTGAGCAATTTGCTTGAGAAATCGCTCGACTTTATAGACGCAATCAAGGTATTGACAAGGTTGAGGACGAGTTTTTGGTGCCCGCCTAGATTATCGAGAACAGCGTCGTCTGCATGCTCCACCACGGCATCAAGGGCCTGATACAGAGCTTCTCGCTTCTGCTCCGCCGCATGTCTGAGCTTGCTAGTTTCAGTCTCGGGCTTCCTCTCCTTGATTGCTTGATCAAGTGCCAATTTGGCCCGGTGTGCTTCGCCGCGAAGACTAATCAGAAGTTCGCCAGCCTGTTGCACGCGGCCAGCAATGAGAGCGCTCGTACGGGTCAGAGATTCGTCAATATGAACAATTCCAGAAACATCCCATGCAGCAGCAGCAGCAGGATCAGCAGGTCGCACGGCTGGACGGATCTGATTATTGGGACGTGTTAGCCGAACGTTCTTTTTTCTCCTCGCCGCTAAGACTTGTCGACTTGTCGAAAGGCTTTTCAAGTTAGGATTGATGTCTTACTGGTTTGCCTCGCTCTTCTTCCAGCTCCTTTTTAGCCTTCTTCTCGGCCTTGTTCTTTGATGCTTCGTCAGCCTTGAGCTGCTCCTTGAATGCGTCTAGAGAAGATTTTGTCAGCAAAGGTTCATCACGGAAATGAATTTGCAGAGACGACTCGACGTACGAGGATATTCCGTGTACTTTGGGCGGCGCTTTCCCAGAGACTTCATGGAGGAATCGTAGGTATCGAGCAATTGTTTAGCTTCTACTCTCCTCTCATCGAGCCCAGACTTTTCCGACGATGGTCTGTACTGGCTAGTAAAGATGCCCTGTATTTCACAGGGAAGAACATAGCCCAGTCCAGCGACGGCAGGCCGGCCGCTGCGCGAGGGAACAGCTACCAAGGGAGATAGCTTGTCATAACTTTTTGGTACTAAAAGCCACATGAATTAGTAAGCTGGGTGGCCATTTCTATGAAGAAAAACTAGAGACGCAAGATATACCTGGCAGCCGAACACTTCCTTCAAAAGCAATGTGTGGGAGCGCCTTGGTCAATGATGCTCTGCCCTTGACCAGATTGTTATTCTTGGCAGATGCCGCCAATAGCCTAGCTTCTTCAGTGGAGGGCACGGGCGCCTCAAGACCATCAATCTCGTCTGTTCGTTTGCCTGCAGAGTCCGACAAGTCTACGGAAATAGGAGGCGAGTCGATAACAATGGTATTTGGTGGAACCTTGTTGGAAATCTTCCTCTTCTTGGCTGGGGACTCGCCAGAGGATGGTGGAGGTTGATCAAATTCGGAAAAATCGAGAATCGCTCCTCCAGACGACGGAGAGATTTGAGAATGGCCCGTGGTGGCTTGCTGCGGGAGCTGTCTGTGCTGAGGCAAGTGTTGTTGGCTCGAGCTCAGTCCGGGACGCTGATATGCAAGCTGTTGACGAGGAGGAACAAACCTCGACTGCTGGAACTGAGACTGCTGCGTTGGGGCTTGGGGCTGAGGCTCTTGAAATTGGTTGTATGCAATGTGACCATGTGGACGCGGTTGAAAATTTGCAGCTTGGTTGTTGGAAGAAGCGGGAAAGGATTGATTAGAAGCGGCATATTGATGTTGCGCTGACTGGCGTGGTGTCGTTGGCTGTTCAGAAGCAAAGGCTTGTCCCTGGGAGAAATGGGCATGGATGCTATTGGTAGCATCATAGTGTTGTGGCACTGGCGTCTGTCCTGGCTGTCGAGCGAGAGGTTGGTGCGATATCAAATGTCGCGGATCGTATTGTGAAGAGGGAGTATTTGTTGAATATGGTTGGCCAGGCTGCTGCTGAGTAAAGGAAAAGTCGTGCTGAGAAAAAGTCTGGGGGTGACTGTGTGCATGGCTTGGGGCTTGTCCCATGGCCATTTGGCCCATGGAGCCTCCAGCTTCAGTTAGGTCGACCTTGGATTGATGTGGTGTCTGGGGCTGTGGTGATTGGGCAAACAAATCGGGTTGAATATTTGCAAAGGCGGGATCGAGCAGGTCTTGGGTGCTGTGGGAGAATTGCTGATGCTGGTCAAAGGGCATGGAGCCATGGCCGCCGTGGAAGCTGGCTTGTGGAGGCTGTGAGCCGGGCAGATGTTGCTCGCCGAGAAAGACGGTGGATTCGTGAGATGTGGGATCAAAATGAAATTCGGGGACTGAGCCGTCGTGTGCGTCATGGCTGGCCTGGGCAAAGGCCGACTCTGGCGACCACTGTTGCTGCGTGGGATCGTACTGGCCGTTGTGGTCGGCAAATGTAAATGATTGCCATGCATCATGGCTATCGGGGCCATTCTGGCTCTGGTCAGGCCAAGACTGCATCGTGGTTGAGAGCGGGAGGGCCGCCAGCAGCACCTTGTGACGTCCACGCGCGACTGCCGAGATTGCTATCGCGGCAATGATGATGCACGTCTACTGTAAGAACCTGGAGCAGACACTTGCACATTAGCCAAGACAATCATTTCAACGCGAGCTGCGCGCATGCCAGCTCCGAATTTGCTTGTCTCTTGGGAACTAGAAGTAGTTGGGTGGAAAAGGCTGTCGACAAGAAGCTGCAGCCTTGGAGCAGCCACAAATGGCTGCAGCGAGTGTGTCTAGGTGCTTTACCGAGACAAAACGAATAACAAGTACTGACCGTGTGCTTTCACGTGAGACGGAACCTCTGTAGCCTGGCTTCTGTTTACGGCTTAATACCGGCTATCAGTTGTCGCAACGCACAGTGCTAGTCCGTAAACGGCTGAATAGAGGTATGGCAAGTCGCTCGAACAGTCTGGATAAAGTAGACAAAACCCATAATTAGCCTCGTGCGCCAAAAAAAAGTCGTTGATACTTCAAGGGGCAAGATGAGTGAAGTGACGCTCGAGCCGCATAGACTAGGACAAAGCAAAAGACGTGGTGGAGGCGGCGTCGCTGCACAAGCAAGACGATGATCTGCATCAAAGCAAATCGTATGTATGGCGAATCGCTGACAGCCGATATTGAACTGGCCGTATTTTTCGGACCTGTTGAATCGCTTCGGCCCGGTGCCAAGAGGAATGACCATTTGCGACTCTCTCTCTCTCTCTCTATTTTTTTCTTTTTTTTTTTTTTGGTCAACTCCGTCAATGTCGGCGTTACCACGATTGAGATTGTTCCCGGTCACAGCCACTTGTCAATGCAAACTCAACAAAAAGCATCGACAAAGAACCCCCGCAGCGACAATTAGGAGCTGCAGCAGAGGTAAGAGTCACTTTCATTGCAAGCCGAACCTTTCAAAGGAATGCCTGCTCTGGCTGGTCAACGTGCGCCATTGGCTGGCCCCCAATCAATCCGCATCCCGATTTAATAAGGCTGGACCCTCTGCGGCAACGCTCGCAATTTTTTAGGGTACCCATGAGAGTGACATTTTCATTCGATGCGTCACGGGATACAGTAGTGTTGTTTTTTTTTTCCTCATCGATAACAACACGACAAGTTGGCGAGCATCCGAGGAAAAGAAAGATAAAAGGGTAAAGGTAGGCTGCAAGGGGTATTTTGGTAACAAAAGGGGGGAAGGGCTGAATGCAAGATGGGAGGGGGAGAGAGGGGAAAAGTTGGAGCAGATGCCTAACCTACCCTGCGACGATATTTTGCCGCCTCGCAGCAGCCGGGCTGCCTTGATGACTAGGGAGCGGAAAAGCAAAGCTCGCTCTCAATAGCAGTTTACGACATGTCTGTTTGTTTTTGGTGTGATGAGATGGCGATGCGGCAGAGGGTGGTGGAGCGGGCGTGTCTAGACAGAAGCTGAAGTCTGCGTTTGTGGGCGCGCTTGGGAGGCAAAAGCCAGGCCCAGTTATCCAAGTTGCAAACACAGGAGCAGCGCAGTGTTTTGACACGGTACACAGCTGCGGTGATTATGGGCAAGAGGATTGTGAGGGATGATGTTGACGCAGTGTTGGCCGGGGCGGGAAAAGTAGTGTATCATGTCTCGCTCGCTGCCAGGTCAGGTGGGTCAGTGCTGTGAGTGCCAGGAAATCTCAGGCAGCAAGACGGCAGCAAGTAGCTCCGTGCCCCGTGTGGCCTGTGCGTGGCTCCGTTGGCGAAGCCTTGCGGCGCCAACGTCGGCCCGATGCAGCGAATGACGTGCGCTGCGACAGTAACACTGGAAAGCTCCAGGAGCAGGGCGCATGTCGTGGCCTCTAGTCAATGGTGAGCTCGAATCAACGACTGCTCGTCGACAACAATCCACGTCTATCGAATCACACCTTGGTTTGATGCATCTTAATCGAATCTTGCTGGACACCACCACCTCGACAGCTCCAACTGGGGAGCCGTGAGGCGTCTATTGCGCCCTCAGACTCTCACAAAAAAAAGATAAAGCATCAAGACCACGCTCCACACCATGCCCACCCACGCCACGTCGTTGCGAGACCAGCAAATTGGTAAATGCTCCTCTTTTCCAACAGACTCTCTACTGTACTTAACAGTGGTAAAGTGTCTCTAAAAAAGATTCTCAACCTCAACGAGGTGGTTGAGAGCGGTGAAGCCGACGAGACCCAGACAAATGGCCTGCTGGCCCCCGTAGCTCCCATTCTCGATGCCGACGGCAATCCGATATGGAAAGTCCTCGTCTTTGATGACTTGGGACGCGATGTCATCAGCAGCGTCATGCGCGTCAGTGACCTCCGGTCCATGGGCATCACCATGCACATGTATGCTGCCCATCCTCGCTGATTGACGGCGCCAACTGACTAAATGCACAAGGCACATCTCGAGTGCGCGATATCGCATACCCGACGTTCCCGTCATCTATCTCGTCGAGCCCAACACGTCCAACTTGGGAAGCATTACTGCTGATCTTCAAAAAGGACTCTATTCTCCGGCTTACATTAACTTTCTCTCGTCCATTCCTAGAGTGCTTCTCGAAGATTTTGCCACTCAGACGGCAGCCTCTGAAACATCAGAACACATTGCACAGCTCTTTGACCAATATCTCAACTTCATCGTCGCCGAACCAGACCTTTTTAGCCTGGGCATGAACAAACAGCACACCTACTGGGCTCTTAACAGCGCCAAGACGAGCGACGAGGAATTGGAATCTGTTGTAGACAGAATAGTGAGCGGGCTTTTTAGTGTTGTCGTCACAATGGGTATAGCGCCGCTGGTTGATGATGCCTGAATCAAGTGGTTACCAGTTGCTCATATTTTGACAGGATCTATTCCCATAATTCGATGTCCCAAGGGAGCCGCGGCTGAAATGGTGGCTACTCGGCTTGATCGCAAACTTCGAGATCACATTCTCAACTCCAAAGACAACCTTTTTGCATCATCAAGACCTGGTGCTTCTGGCACACCAAGTTCAAGACCCGTCCTCATTGTCCTCGATCGCAACGTTGACCTGATTCCCATGCTATCACATTCTTGGACATACCAGTCTTTAGTTCACGACGTGCTCAACATGAAACTGAATCGCATAACCATTGAGACTCCCATTGACGAAGGCAATCCGTCCAGGGGCACAACCAAGCGGTCCTATGACCTGAGCGCCAATGACTTTTTTTGGGAAAAGAATGCGGGAGTGCCATTTCCTCAAGTGGCCGAGGATATTGACTCCGAGTTGACAAAGTACAAGGAAGATACAGCGGCCATTACCAAGAAGACGGGAGTGTCAAGCCTAGAAGACCTACAAAATGACACGAGCGCGAGCGCCCAACATCTCAAGGCGGCAATCACCTTGCTTCCAGAGATGAAGGAACGCAAAGGCTTTCTCGATATGCACATGAATATCTTGGCTGCGCTCTTGTCTGGCATCAAGGATCGACAGCTGGATAATTTCTTTCAAGTAGAAGAAAATGTGCTGAAGCAGACCAAGACACAAATCATGGAGCTAATCAAGGATGATAACAAGGGTAAAGAGCCGTCGGACAAGTTGCGACTCTTTATTATATGGTTTCTCAGCACCGAGCAAGAGGTTAGCCGGGCAGACTTTGAGGGCTTTGGCAATGCTCTATCAGAAGCCGGAGCACAAGTGTCTTGCCTACCGTATATTCGGCAGTAAGTAGTTGATGGGTGCTCGTGTCGCACGTTTTGCTCGAGGTTGCTCACCAAGTACAAGGGTGCGAGCAACCACCAAGATGACGCAACTGGCCACGATTAACAACAACTCTGGGCAACAGGCGCCTTCATCAGACTTGTTTGGCCGCTTCTCTTCGATTTCTTCACGATTAACAGACCGGCTCAAGGATACAGGCGTGCCCACAGGGCTGTCATCCAACTTTGAGTCGCTGATTAGTGGCGTCAAAAACTTTTTGCCGGCCGACCGAGACCTGACGGTTACAAAAGTTGTAGAGTCCATCATGGACCCATCGACTGCATCTTCGTCAGCAATAGCCAAGACGGAGCACTATCTCTACTTTGATCCACGGTCGGCCAATGCTCGAGGCACCATGCCGCCGCCGAGCGCCATTCGGGCTGGGCCTGGATCTAGTGCGCCGGGTGGTATGCCAGGCACCCAAGGCGTGGGCCATGCGGCTACCTTTGGTCAGCGGCGGCAGGGCTTCAGCGAGGCGGTCGTCTTTACGGTTGGAGGAGGTAGCATAGAAGAGTATGGCAACCTTCAAGAATGGGTTAGCCGGACTGGGGGAGATAGAGGCGGAAAAAGGGTCGTGTACGGCAGCACCGAACTTGTCAATGCCGGTGAGTTTATCACAGAGGAGCTGGAAAGACTAGGCAAGGAATTGGCGTCATGAGTAGAATATTGGAGCTGTTTCTAGGCTTCTCTTGAAAAAAAAACTAGGGTTGAAGGGCCTTTTGATGCCTTGTTGGTGAAGCTCTGATGATTGGTTGTGGATGTCGTGTCGCTCAGGCCAAGGCAAAGTAATTCGAGTCCCAAGCTAGACTCTAGCCTTGGTACCAAGTGTGATGCGCAAGCAGACGATTCCAAGCCACATTGTCCTCGGACTGGACGCGGACATTGGGCTTGTCGAGTTGTTGGGACATGGCTACTGATTAACGCTTGCTACTGATTAGCCAGCTGATGGAATAGAGACGTGGTGTATGCACATGTGTATGATTGTGTATGTATATATGTATTTCATAATCATAGCATACATGACGTTATACACATTGGATTAATGATTGTGGAGGCTGCCTAGAGCCGGGCCAAGGATGCCGTGTAGACATGTCAGGGGCTGGCATCCTAGGGGGCCACGGCGCTTAATCGATATAAAGCAAGGCTGCAGGCAGCACAGTGCATTTTTGCAGCTATGAGCATGCATGCCTGTGATAAGGGTGTGGTGATGATGCTGCTTATGGCCGACGAGTCCTTTGGGGGCTGTGGCTACGCTGATCTCTGCCGGCACGACGGAGCGCAGACACGTCACTTTGGATGCATGTCTCGCCCGTTTGGGACCATGATGAGCTCGCAAGCCGCGGTACATTCTGAGCAGTTCCATGGCACCCAGAGTTTCTTATGGCGGTTTATATAGTAACTAGACATTTGAGCATTTCATGGTTGAGATTCTCTACTTGTTGACAGGACGCCAAAAGAGTCGAGTGAAAGTGGTCCAGTCTCGCAGGACATGGCTGCGCCCTGTAGCATCAATGGGGGCAACGTGCTCGACTCGCCCAAGTCGTCGCTTGCTCGCGTCCTGGCTCTCGGTAAGCCCCCATCGGTGCTCCCCCCGTCTTTCTTCTCACCGCCATTGAACAACGATAATAATTTAAAAAAAAAAAAAGAAGAAGAAGACACGAGGTGGCAGTGGGACCGTATCGACATTGTAGGTTGTGAGGCGACGAAACGGATGACAGCCGCCCTGTTGCAAAGAGTAACACAAGATGCAGACTCATGCCCTGCCCAAGACGTGCTACATGTATAGTATCACCCGTCGTGGAGAAGTTGGCCCTCGTCTTGTCGTCTCGTCTCCACCGCTGACCAGGCGCTTAGATTTCTCGACCGGGAACAGTATCCGCGGCCGCATGAGCTGCAAAAAGAGGGCCAGCAGGTCAAGCTGGAAAAGACGGCGGAGCAGGCTACAAGGGAGAGTCTGCGGCGGCGCATCCTCGAACCATTCGACGCGCCGCCCATTTTGTCGACGGATACGGGGACCGACATTAATGGCTACATTGGGGCCAAGAACACATACGACGAGGAGGACAAGCTGTATAGCCACAGTAAGCGCAAAGGCGATTTCCCCTCGTTGAATGGCCGTGGAATGCTGAGGCCGACCTTGGTGCAGATGTCTGGTTCCGCTCCTTGGCCAAAATCGTGTCCATGGCCGACGAGATTAGGCCGGGAGAAAAGGAGTACAAGTGGTATGAAATGGGCTTCTACACGCACTGGGACCGCTCGGGCCAGCGCCGGATCCTATGCATCGATACGCCCAGTCACATCCAAGAGGCGCTCTACGCCACACTGTCGCATCGGGCTCTATACGCCCAGGACCCCTTTGCCATGCTGGAGCCCCTGATTGACGAGCTGGTCAAGGTATCCGACAAGTCAGTTTGGCGCGTGCGCAACGCCGTGCGCCAGGTGGAAAGGGCAAGTAGACCACGAGCTGGCTGCCCGCCTCATGGCCAAGAGTCACTACTAACACCCATGGGGCAGAGCAGAATAAAGGTGCCGCCCAACTTTGAGCGCATGCAGGAAGTCTCGCGGCACGCCATCCACGTTCGCGAGAGTCTGACCGTGCTGATGGACACGCTGGACCAGCTGCGGCACGAGGCGGACAAGGTCTACCTAGAGCTGCGTGCCGAGCTTCCGCCACGGCGCCCCGAGCAGGCCCAGGCCCATTTACAGCTGCAGATCCAAATGGTAAAAAGCCTCAAGGAGCGTTCTGCCTCTGCTGTCTCGCGGCTAGATAGCGAGATTCACCTGGTAAAATGCTTCACCGCCAAATTACCCATTTTTCAGGGGAGCGTGGGGACTCGGCTCACAGGTGTCATAGGCGTACAATATTATTGCCCAAAAGGACAGTGCCGTGATGAAGTCGATTGCAGTCCTGACCATGGTCTTTCTTCCCGCCACCTTTGTCTCGGTAGGTAGAGACCCAAGTCGGCAAACGTCTCGACTTGCTGACCATGTCCAGGCCTTTTTCAGCACAACCTTCTTCACCTTTAACGAGGGAGGATGGGGCGGCATGGACAAGATATGGGTTTACGTTGTAGCGACGCTTCCATCCACCGTCGTCATTCTATTAATATTCCGCACCTGTCTGGGCGCCACGAGTCCCAGCCCGCCAGTAGCCACGCCGCAGAAGCCCCTACAAGACAAAATCGCCGCGTAAAGCCACGAGGCCGTGCTTAATTTTATGAGGTAGCTTTATGCCGTCGTTTGTCCATTCTCGGCACCTCCTTTCAAGCCACGTGTCAATTAAACCCCCGGATATATACCCGCTGCCGGGTCTATCTCTGGTGAAGCTGGGCCTGCAAGGACAAGTCAATCCGAGGCCCGGCATCTCGTGGCCCTGAAATGCTACCTGGCGCTGGGTCCCTAGCCGCTTAATTGCTCTTGGCCCCGCGTCGCGTCGCGTAATGTTTGCTTGTCCACGACTCGAGATTTCAGCTTTAAACCACCACAGCTCAGGCAATAATAGCTCTAGTGGATCCAGGCAAGTTTTGAGCACATGTCCAAGATGCAATGAATTCATTGGAGTACTTCTTGAACTCTTGGGCAGCACAGCGCAGCGTTGAGGAGCTTGTGTCACCTAGTCTCTCCTGGGGCCGGGCCCGTCACAAGAGGCGCTTGATCACGCCTGCCACAACCTTGGCAAGTTGAGCTAGACATGGTACTTGCGCTCGAGGGCGGCGGCTACATAGACTCGGATTATTACACGATACGTTTGTCCCGAGAAATTGTTTTTTAACAGGGCCCTCGTTTAAGCCCCGTGCCACTGCCCAAGGCTTTCTTTTGGCAATCAGTAGCCATTGTTGCGCGCCACGGCTTTCCTATTTCTTCTCCTACTACCCACCCCATTTTCTTATATAAGTCTCCTTCTTTTGCCCATTTCTGTACGTGTAGGCTACTCTAACCTTTATCTTGGCCTCTCTTGCACCACCAAACACGCTATATTAATCTCTTATGTCTTGGTTGATTCGCCATCAAAATGATTAAGCAAAGAAACATTGTCCCGCAACCTCTAGACGCACCACTTCCTCATGTTGCCACCAGCAGCCCGGACGAGCAGCGGAGATTACAACAGCTCAGGACTTTGTATCACTCAATCAACCCTCGCCTTACTGACATGAGCCGTGGCATTTTTCACCAGGCGTTTCGAATGACTGTCTTGCTGTCGAGAACCTCGACATCTGGCCCAGCCTCTTCAGTGGGCAGGTATGCAGCTAGAGGCTGTTGGATATCGTGGTTGATGGTGCGCACAATCTTTCCAGAAAAAATCAAAACGACTCGCGCGGCAGTGCAAAGGCATTGGAGCGTAAACAATTACGACTATGACAACAGCTTGTGGCCTACACAGCCGTTGACTGACGAGGCCAAGAGTTATCTGCCCGTCAGCCTACCGAGCAAAAAGTCTCGTGCGCGGCGTCGACAGACGGGCCAACAAGCTCATGACTGGCCCTTACATGCTGCCCAGTCCGAACTGGATTCGATAGCCATGAGACTTGATAAACATCCAGCGCCCACTTTTTGCGGAACTACGAGATCCGATCCCATTGTGATTGAAGCGACTCCCCCGCCCCGTCCAAAGCGTCGGCTGGATGAAAGTTCGACTCCAATCAAGTCTTCTAGAAACAAACGCATAAAAATCATGGAGCAAGAGGTGCAAAATGTAAAGACTCACCTCGACCAAGTCAACGCTCAGCTAGTGCAACAAGAACAGTCACTAGTGAAACTAGTGAGTTGATGCTATACCCCAAGAAGCAATCATCTTTCCTAACAAGTAATGCAGAGCAAAGACCGCGAGGAGCTGCGGCAGGCTGTTTTATCGATGCAAACATGTGTTTCCAACTTGACTTTTAATTGTGCTCAGCCAAGAGGGAATTGGCGGACAAGTTGCTGGCATGGACAATGAGGCGCGGTTTCATAGTTCCTTTTGTTTCGACTTTTACCTTTTTTGCATTTCTGAGTCAGTCTTCTTTTTAATCACATTGCCTTTGCCTTCTTCTTTTGCATATCATGGCTAGCCTTTTGCGCGTGGGGCAAATTAATTTGCTATAGTTCAATAGCTTACAACGTCGGCATGGATAACCGGTGTGTTTTATAAAGCTTTTAGTAGTCGATTACTACAAGTTGTTTTCTCAAGGCAAACAACTACTAGCTGTCATTTCAAGAAGAGCTACTGTAGGGTTCTTGGGGCACAAGCATCGCCTACAGAGGAAGCTGCAACGCCTGTGCAGCTTCAGCGAGAAGTTGATAGCGAGACACCTTGGCCAACGTCTTTTGCCAATCAGCCTTGTCCAGTCCGCGGCCCAGGTGTGCTGCCATGATTTGGCCAACAGTGATTCGGCCATGGCTTTGGTTTCCATTTACAAAGCCAAAACGACGTGCCCGGTCGACATATTCAGGTGCAATCGTGACACCGCTAGTCAGACACGACACCGTCTTGCTTTGTGTCGCATTGTGCAGGACAATGATGCCATGGTCTGTTGGCAGGCTATCGCCATTTTTCGTCTGGACAAAGTTTTCAATGGCGCCGACAATGACGGTTCCAATCTGCTTGCTGACAAGGATGTGGGCACATGTTTTGCTCTGCAGGCTATCCAGGGCAGCATTAATTCTGTTGTATGCGCCTGCTATGCCAGCTTCATCATAGGGCTGTTCTCCAACACCAGAGTCGGCCTTCAATGTCAATCGCTGTATAGTCGCATGTGGCAAGCACCTCTGGACATGGCGATGTAAAAGCTCAACTTTTTGCCTATTCTCAGTTGGTACCACGAGCAAAACGCTTTTGCCCCAAGCCACAAAGTCTCGTGGCTCGAATGCCGGCATTTCAGCGAGACTGCCATCTGGCGCTGGAACCAAGCTGCTTGGGCGTGATGGCTCGGTCAAGCTCCTCACGTCAGAGTAGTTTGTAGCAAGGTCAATGACCTCGTTTACATAGACAGCCGTCATTGTTGCCAGAGAGACCGTCAAGGCGGACTCAAGCCTTGGTACTGCATTCTCGCCTAGGCCAAGGACCAAGATGCGCGGCAGTGCAGGATTGCCCCCTAATCTGGTCAGAGGCAGACAATAGTGGCCCAGCAACAAGACTTGCCTATGCCCGCGGCAAAATCAGTCAAGGCATGTGTCAAGTAGCGTAGACTGTCTGTCAAGGTAAGCTGGCCAGTGCTGTTCATTTCCACGTAGTGCAGCGTCACATTGCCATCCGGGTCGCCAGCTGTAGCTTGATGGGCATTTTGACTGATGCGAAGCCACGAGCCACATGTTCCAGTCTCTGCCTTGAGAATATCAATAGCCCGTTGCACCTCACTATTCGACGCCGAGCTCGAACAAACGACTACATCTCCTTGTCTGGCCACATTGGCAGAATCCAACTGTCCAGTCACGAAAAGATGGGTGACGCCATCATGGCCTGCCCAAGGCGACATTGTTGCATCGCTGATTCGAACATGGGCAAGCTTTGGCCCGCTCAGAGCGGCGCGAGCAGCTTGAGCAAACACGGGCCTGGTGCACAACCACGAAATCATGGCGGCAAGCTCATGAAAAATGTTAAAGATTGTCCTCGACAACCAGCGGCCAAAGTTGGCTGCATCATCCATCAGATGAGGATGCTTCAGGGTAGCATCGTGTCAGCCCGAGTCTCTTCGGATAGGTGCATATGCACAAGTAGGTGCATAGCAGCATCAACACCATAATTCGCAGCCAGCAAGCAAACCACGCCATTGTGCCGACTTTATCCTCTCGTCTCCATCCTGTCGGCTCTTGAAAGCCGTCAGCTTGCAGTCACTACCAAGCTAAGACGTTCCCCCGCAGCCATCATTACTCAACAGCCGTCCCTCATACTTAGTGGGCACCGACGCGACACGGCCAAGAATGGATGACTCGAGGGCGAGGAGTGAAGGCGCCACAGTCACTGCCAATATGGCCCACGAACGACGGAGCAGCGGGTACAAGTCGTGGAAAAAAAAGTATCGCAAGATGCGCATCAACTTTGAGAAGCACATGCACGAATGTGAGGAGCTGCATGCTCAGGAGGAAAAGGCATCCGCCACGGTCAAGAGACTGGCCATTGATATCGAGTAAGCTTTGTATTCCCCCCGGCTCTCTCCCTTGGCTCCCTTTTCCCCCATCAACAAGAGCTGCTGCGCTGTGCCGCTTCGTCTGCTCACAATGGCCGCTCTGGTAGCCGTACGCTTGATCTCCTCATCGCCATCAACAACTCGCCTCAGATTCCGCCAAGCAAGAGGATAGACCTGTCGCTTCCCCGGGGCGAAAAGGACTCGCTAGTCCTGCCAATTGACGAGCCACGCGACAATGTTGATGATGCCGACGCCAAGCCTCTCAAAAAGCTGCACGATTTGATGCGCGACGTTCCTCACACCACCTTTGCTTCTGCCCCCCGCGACGCGCCCTACATGGCCGACTTGCTCGCGTCCATTGCGGCCAGCGAGCCCTTTGACGCGCACCCCACGCCCTTCCTCACGGCCGACGACGTTGACAACTACCACTACATTATCGACACGGCCATTGACGACGAGGCCCCGTCGCACAATATGCCGCACCTGCAACGCTTGCCCACGCTGGCATCCACCGCCAGCCCCAACCACCCTCCCCTGACGCACGCCCAATCCATGCAAAAGAATCCAACAAGCGTGACAAACTGGCTTCGTAAGCATGCGCCCAAGGTGTTTCTCCAAGACGGCGAGCACCACGACGGAGATGACGGCGACGGCGCCGCCCAAACAACTGGGCGCAAGGCTCGCGGCGAGCGCAAGGCTGATCGTGCAGGCGCTTCGGCTCGGCGCGGTAAGAGGTCAAGCGCCGCGATATCGTCGCGCCTTGGCGATAAGCCCACCACGGCCGACTGGGACGCGAGCATGGACGACGATGGCGATGCTGGCGGCGGCGGCGGCGGCGCAGCATCCGGTTCGACTCCGGGGCCTCGTAACAAGCGCAAGCGCGACGAAGACGGAGGCTATCGTCCCGGCGGGTCGGCCACTCGCCCGTCAAAGAAGAAGCGTAAGAGCGACGGCGACGGCACCCCGGCTCCCCGCAAGCCGAAAAAGGAGGCGACGGCAAAGGAGTATTGACATGGCACACTACTGCTAATAATTGCCATTGGCGACTGGCTACGCGGCCCCTAGCAGTATTTCCTTGACGGTTTTGTTTTGTTGTACTACTCTACTTGTCCTTGTTGGTCTGGCCATATAGCGTCAAAACACCCCGAGTTTGCAATATCAAGTGGCGACGAGATGGGAGGAGGAGCCCATTTCCCCCCAATCGAAAACGATTTAAAGATGCCGAGTCGGAGAGAAGAAGCAAGATGGGAATCCTGTATCATACTGCTTGGCGTATGGGCTGATTGGCCATGTAAACCCAGGGGAAGATGCTGTTGCTCTACTTAGATTCTTATCCCCTTTGTGCTCGTCTTGTTTCGTCTGGCATTGCTTCTTGTTTGGAGCATGCAATTGCCTGGGCATATATACTCGTCACACTTTCTTACTAGCAATAAATTACCTGCAAGCGTCGTGCCTCGGGACGCAGCGGTCGAGACGCCTCAAATCTCAAAGTGTTTTACATTACCGTACCTCCATGATGCACCTCGCGGCAACAGACCAGAGTCCCACGACTCTCAACGACGCCATCAATCGTCTACAAACACCTAGTCTAAGACGCTGTTGCTATTGTTCTAATGCTACTCTTCCAACAATGACCCATTCCCACACCTTGTCGAGGCCACAATGATGATAGCACTAGGCAACACACAGCCAAAGCTTCCAACCCTTTGTATACTCGTCACAGCTTCTCCTTGAGCATCTTTTTCATGCGCCGCTCCACGGCATTCAGGTACTCCGTCGTCGTCACATAGTCTGAGCGTTCCTTCTTGCCACATGCTAGTGCCAAATCCTTGGTCATGATTCCTTCCACGTCAACTGTGTCAATGCAAGCCTTTTCCAAGCTCTGGGCATAGGCAACAAGATCGGGGGTCTGGTCAAGCTTGCCACGCTGCTCGAGGCCTCGGGTCCACGCAAAGATCGAGGCAATAGGGTTCGTCGACGTCTCCTTGCCCTTTTGATGTTCGCGGTAGTGGCGCGTCACGGTGCCGTGGGCCGCCTCTGACTCAAATGTCTTGCCGTCGGGTGTAATAAGCACAGAGGTCATGAGACCAAGTGAGCCAAAACCTTGAGCGACAACATCAGACTGGACATCGCCGTCATAATCTAAGACTATTTTTAGCCACGATGCCCAATGCTGAAGCTGAGAGTCAGCCTGCAAAACTTACTCTTGAGGGCCATGATGTAGCCGCCGCTGCTCTTCATCATTTGAGCCACCATGTCGTCAATGAGGCGATGCTCGTACCAAATGTTCCTAGACTCAAATTCCTTCTTGTACTGCGTGTCGTATAGTTGCTGGAAGATATCCTTGAATCGGCCGTCATATCTCTTGAGAATCGTATTCTTGGTGCTCATGTACAGTGGCAGGCTCTTGTCAATGGCCAGCTTGAAAGAGGCATGTGCAAAGCCCGTAATGGATTCGTCCGTGTTGTATTGCGTCTGCGCGACGCCGCCGCCATTCTGAAACTGATAGACCTCAATTTCTTGGGGCTTGCCCCCTTGTGGAGTGTACACCATGGATAGCTTTCCAGGACCGGGAATGACTGTATCCTTGGCACGATATTGGTCGCCAAATGCATGGCGGCCAATAATAATGGGCTTTTGCCATCCGGGGACAAGTCGCGGTATTCGAGGAATTACAATAGGTTCGCGAAAGACTGTGCCGCCAAGAGCGTTGCGAATGGTTCCATTGGGTGATAGCCACACTGCAAAATAAAAAATAAAATTCCAAAGATTAGTACCAATTGCGCACCCGCACGCAAAAAACAGTGTATTGCGACTCACTCTGCTTCAGGTTAAACTCTTTGACGCGAGCCTCGTCTGGAGTAATGGTGGCACATTTGACACCAACAGAATATTTCTTGATGGCTTCAGCGGCATCGAGCGTCACCTGATCTTTCGTCTTGTCGCGATACTCGAGGCCAAGGTCGTAATACTTGAGGTCGACATCAAGATAAGGAAATATAAACTTTTCTTTAATATCTTTCCAAATGACTCGCGTCATCTCATCGCCGTCGAGCTCGACAACAGGATTTTTGACCTTGATCTTGTTCATGGTTGCCATGGTACGTGCCGACGGCTGGACACAGCCCAAGGATGAAGCGACGCAGGGTGCACTTGAGCGAATCGGAAAATGGCGCAGAGTCTGGGCTGGCGAGGTGCGACAGAGGAGCCTCGAGGCGATAATCATGGCGCAGGACGTCGTCGTATTTTTTTAATACTGTCAGACAGGCTAATACCGGGAGGGCGATGTTAGGTGCTGCTAGATTGTGGAACTACCTAGGCAGTTTGGTGCAGACCGAGGCTAGTTGGATACTTTCCCGAGCGGACATTCAAGGTCAGTGACGGCAAGAAAAAGTCCGAGAGGGGGCGCAAGAGACCTTAAAGGCAAATGGCAAAAAAAGACGAAAAAAAAGAGGGGACCAAGAGGTGTGTGTTGAGAGCTTTAGCTCAGTAGGGGAGGAGGCTGGCGCAACAGTAGCGCGTGCACAAACTCACCTTTGACAAGCAGACAGAAACTGCTTTTCCCAGCCCTTTGTTATAACACGTGAAGCGGAAAAACAAAATCTGATACGCCTCCCCTCTTTGCAGAAGCGAGTCTGCAAGCTTAAACTTCTTTGAATTGTGTGAAGCGCTGTTTCTCGTACCTGATGGAAAACGTGCAATGACGCAATACAATAGGCCTAGTAGTAGTATGGTAACAATAAACTCCAATGGAGCCAACAAACAGCTCTTGGACCGCACAGCAACGGCGGAAAAGGAACGTGTTTAAAGATGATGATGCAGAGAGGAACAAGAGAAAAAGGCAAAGAAGTCTTTGCCCTGCTCGCCCTTGCCACCGCTACAGGCGTCCATGGCGCGAGGCTACACTGGTTGTGGAGGAAGGCAGCACCAGGATAGCCTGGACGGGCAAGTGTTAAGCAAAGGCCCGGGGTTTGGCCGGCGATGCATCTCCGAGAATCGGCCCGTGACTCTTGTTTTGCTAGCCTAGTTGCTTTACTTTTGGTTTGTCGTGGGTTGCGGCTTGTATTTGGCGTCGAGGTAACAACGATATGCAAGCTGTAAAGGATGGGTAAGGCATCTGATTGCCTTCCGCATCCATGTCTGCATCATTAGTCGAATTTAAAGCAGCCCACGAGACTTGCAGCGACTGCAGCGATTCGTCAAGCTATACGCATTCTATGCCTCTTATATATAGTATATATATAGTAGCTTTACTTATTTATCTCGAAAATAAATTTACCCGATATTTCTCCGACTTATTACCCTATTTATTTTTTTTTCTTTTAGAAAATAAATTTACTTAATATTTTCTTAATTTAAAGACTATTACTTATAATAAATAATATATATATAC